>JAAGKR010006017.1:0-2500 GCA_011419295.1 Clarias macrocephalus
CTCTGTGTCTCTCTCTCTCTCCCTGTCTGTCTCTCTCTCTCTCTCTCTCTGTCTGTCTCTCTCTCTCTCTGTGTCTCTCTCTCTGTGTCTCTCTCTCTGTCTCTCTGTCTCTCTCTCTCTCTGTCTCTCTCTCTCTCTGTCTCTCTCTCTCTCTGTCTCTCTCTCTGTGTCTCTCTCTCTCTCTCTCTCTCTCTCTCTCTCTCTCTCTGTGTCTCTCTCTCTCTCTCTCTCTTTTTCTCTCTCTGTCTCTCTCTCTCTGCGTGTGTCTCTCTCTCTGTCTCTCTCTCTCTCTGTCTCTCTCTCTTTGTCTCTCTGTCTCTCTCTCTCTCTCTCGTGTGTGTCTCTCTCTCTCTCTCTCTCTCTCTCTGTCTCTCCATGAATCTGCTACTCATCGCTTCACATCCTGACTCTCAGCGTGCCCTTAACACTCCTGTAGTGTGCACTACTTACCAATGTTCTGTCTTATTGATCCAAGCTGTCGCTTAACATTTTATTCTGTACAGATTATTATTTTAATCATTTAATCATATAAAGAACATATTTATTCATTTTTATTGTCTTCCAGTGTCTCATTAAACCAGATGCATTTAAGCCAAACAGAAGTCATGTGTGTGTGTGTGTGTGTGTGTGTGTGTGTGTGTGTGTGTGTGTGTGTGTGTGTGTGAGATTCGGTTCATGGTTAATGGCCTCGCTAACTGCAGGACTCCTCCACCCAGGGCTCCACAGAGGACATTATTCAAAACTGTCAAAAGTCAACTTGAAAAGAGTTAATATAAATTTACAAGATATTTATTTACATTTACATAATTTACAATAATTTACATGAAATGCAAGATCAAGTTCAACACGAAATGGAATAAAATAATTATATAATGATACACATGATAACTACAAAGGCTGTCTGTCTTTAGCTTCTAAACGCCTACTGTACTTCCAAGATGGATAAATAGACGAGCTTTTCAGAGACAGTTTTAAACAGAATTTTAAACAGAAGGTCAAATCTGATGCATTAGATATTTAGACTTTAATAAAAATCATCACTACGTCACGTTTTGTTTCTTGTTTAAAGAAAAGCGAACATGAACACTGAGAGCGATTTCTTTGTGAAATTCGAGCCTTCATATGTAATCTGTAATCAAACCTCCGAACATCGAGACGTCTACGATGAGGAGACGCGACGATGGGCCGTGCAGCGAGTCTCTGGTTCTGGTGCTTGAAAGCAGAACCTCACACGGCACAGGATATGAAATTAAAATCAGTGCCGGAGTCACACGAGACGCAGTTTAAGGGAGATTTACTCCATCTTGCGGGCTGCGCCTGGGCCGCTTCATGTCTTTATGCGTCGGGTTATTGTGCGATGACACTTTTCACTGATGCCTGTCTTTATTTTCAGAGCTACAAATGAAAGAAGCGCCACATTTAAATAAATTCCCTGACGGCACTCAAGTCTCTTTCATTCGAATAATGAGTGGTATTTGATTCCCTGCATGTATTTGTTACATATTTTGCTAGTTTGATAAACAATCTTTTTACAGACAAACAAACAAATGAATTTCAAAGTTTTTTTCAAGTCACTGTTGTCGATGCTGCTACTGTAGCACACCATAAAAATGTCCTTAGACGTCTGCGTTAAGTCCAGTCTGCTTGCTGTTATATCATTTTTATGAACCAATTCAGGTTTATATATATTTAAGCCTATTTTCAGAGCTGTTGTTCAAAAATGTAGGGAAAGTTCCTGGTGTTCAGAGTCGACTTACGCAGCTGCTGAAGTGGATGTCCTGAGCTGTACATGCACACTAAGTGCTCTAGGGGTAATTAACACCTCCGAGGGTTCCCAGATATATCCAGGGCAGAAACGTCTGAGACTGGCTACCAAGTTTAGACCCGAACTAAGCCAAGATCCATTTAACCAAATAAAATCAGTGTTTGTCCTGAACACCATATGAAGGAGAATCAAAAACGAGCTCAGTTTACATCATACAAGGAAACCAAAAAAAAAAAAAAACAGGTAAAGGTGACACTGTGAGCTCTTTGTCATGTTCCTGAGAAACATCCCGGGCACATTATCCTGCTGAAAGAGAACAGCACCATCAGCGAACACCGTCCCCATGAAGCCGGGGGAACTAGTGTTTATGTAGATGGTTCGTGTCAGAGTAACATCCACATGGAGGACAGGACACAAGGTTTCGGACCCCGGCACCGCCGTGTTGCCACTGTTGGGCTCTTGAGCATGGCCCCTAACCCTCAGATGTATAATCAAATCAAAGGCAAGTCGCCAAATTCTGTAAATGTATTTTGTGGGATTAAACCATACAGACTCACCTTCACTCCTCACATGCATCACTGAGCCCTTTGCACTGAGAACTTTGGGTAGATCCTGACCAAGGAACACCTCACAAGACCTGAAGTTCTGGAGACGCTCTGACTCTGACAATTTGATCCTTGTCAAGGTCACTCAGATCCTTACACTTGCTCATTTTTCCTGCTTCTACTGTAACTC
>JAAGKR010006017.1:7500-14076 GCA_011419295.1 Clarias macrocephalus
GTCCTCCCTCTTCCTCTCCCTCTATCATTTACATCCTCTTCTTGATCCTCATCTCTCTCTCTCTCTCTCTCTCTCTCAATCCGGTCTCTCAGTCTCACACTCCTCCCTCATCGTGTTCCATCCATTGTTCTTTTTCTGCTCCTTTCACCTTCTATGAGTCTGTTCTGTCCATCTTCCTTCACTTTTTTTCATCTGTCCATTCTACACACTATCCCTCTGTCCCTTTTTCTTTTTAGCTGCTCTCTGTTCTATATTCTCTATCACTCTGTTTGCTCCACATTTGTTTTTTCTCCTCCCTCACTCTCACTATTCTCACTTCTTCCTCAGTGTTCCCTGCAATCTTCTATTCCCTCCATCATTTTCCTCCCATCATTCCAGTTATCCTGCTCCATCTTCCCTCAGTGTTCTCTCTCCACACTCACTGTGTTTTCTATCCTCCCTCACTTTTCCTCCCTTCCTCCATGCGATCCATCCCCTCTTCCTTTAGCTCCATCATTACTGTTCTCTTTCTCAATCCCTCTTTACTCTCTGCTCTTCTCTCTCCATCCCCCCTTACTTTGTTTTCTTTCTCATTCCTCCGTCTTATCTCTGTCTTCCTTCACTCTCTTCTCTCTATCATAATCCTCTCTCCCTCTCTCCATCTTTTCACTCTGTTCACTTCATCCATACTAGTGCTTTTCTTTTAACATTCTTTTACCATTTTCTATCTCTTCTCTCCATCCTGCCTCTGTTCTGTTTCATCCATCAGTCTTTTTCCATCCTCACTATCTTCCTCAAATTCTCTCTCTCTCTCTTTCTTTCTCAGTTTTATCTGAAAAAAAAAGACACAAATTGTCACAAACTTGTTTTGAGCTCTACGTGTAAAACATAAACACAATTTTTTTTAAAAACAATTTAACGTGTCCTGCATGTCCTGCAATCTGAGGCGGGAAGAAGCCCAGCATGTCCTCCAGTTCCCCGCAGATCACATGACCTCCCCGTGTACTTGCGTATGCACCGCTCCACGTCGTGTCCGTGCTCCCTCAGAGAAGGCACTCATCACGTTACACGCCGTCGCCCGGCTGCAGAGGAACCCGTCAGTGGAGCGCGCTGTAATGAACGTGTCCATGTATAATTTAAGGTGTTCGTCATATCCCCCTGATTGAAACCTTGATTATGAACCTGGTTCTGACTGAAGCATAAATCCAGCGCAGATGCGGCGGCGGTGGATCTTTAAGCGATCCCTGGCTCCGTCCTCGTCTCCCTTAATGATGCTCTTTAATGGCTCTTCCTCGCTTTACATGGCCACTTTATGATGGATGTTAGGGGAGGTGTAATTGGAAATAATGAGCCTTTTATTAGGACGCCGTTCCCCCAAACCTAGTGTACAGCAGCGTACACTAATGATGCAGCCAGATCTGTGTGTGTGTGTGTGTGTGTGTGTGTGTGTGTGTGTGTGTGTGTGTGTGGTTCGTGTTGGTGGAAGACTGGATTTGGTGCCATTTTATGAGGTCGGATATAAAGTTGCAATACTGAGAAATTTATCAGTTAACAGAAAATAATACAGCAGCATTGTACAAACAGCACAGGAGTAAAAACAACAACAACAACAACAACAACAACAACAACAACAACAACAAATACAAAAACAATAATAATAATAATAATAATAATAATAATAATAATAATAATAATAATAATGATTTATTTGTCTCAAACAGTTATATTTCTTATAAGATTTGAAGCTTTAATAGCAGGAACCAGCGCTGTCCTATAATTAGATTATTTTGTGACGCCTTTTGCAGAAGATTTGTATGTTCTGGAAAAGCTTTGCTTGATTTTTAGAATAAGTTTTTTGCCAATTTTAAATCATTTTACGTTTGTAAGTTTACCTAAAACATTTAGTCTGCAAACCTGACCCATTGATTCAAAGAGCCAAATTAACAACAACAAAAAAAATCAATTCTCCCCACAGCTCTTGTTGGACCACATTTCAGTTTAGCACTTCCAGTGTAAGAGAGAATAACATATAATAACTATAAATGAATGAATGAGTAAATAAATAAATGAGTATCATAAATGACTAAAAGTTTGTGACTGCCTCTTTAAAAGTTGGACTGTGGGCAGTTCAAATGCTTTCTAGTAATGATGAAGCCACGAGAACTGCTCGCCAAGCCACGATGGTGTTTGCCATTGTTGTTGTTGTTGTGCATGTTTTCACAGCTAGCGTTCCCATTACTGCGAAGGAATGTACACGAATGTATACAGTGGCATTACGATGTGACTCTCTAACCCATAGAAAAACTAAGCCAGCCCACTAAGGGGCATACGGGAATACAGGCAAGGGGCGTGAATGTCTGTATAAACCTATCAGCCACTATTTTCAACCATATGTGACATCATAACCAGTAGCGGCGCTAAACTGGAAAGTCCATTTACATGAACTCATGAACTCATTGGTGGCCATGTTGTATTTAGGTTTTCGCTAAGGATAGAGGTCCATTTGAAAAATAAATAAATAAATAAATAAATAAATAAAGTCTTCACATCAGATCTTTTGTTCAATTAATTAATTTAAAGTAAATGCATAAATAAATGTTATAAAGTAAGTCGTATTACCAAGTGCTGTTCATTTGATTTACTAATTTATGTGATACAGTGAATGAAAAACTAGTTTTACATCAGCTAGATAGATGATCATGTGATTTATTATTTATTGTAAATGATGTTATATTATCTTTTTCTCAAAATATTACATATTAGATAATTAGACACTATTAGATAACAATAAGATATTATTCTTTTTAGCTGAATATTACCTGGTTGTGTGATTGAAATTGATAAACAGCCGTCTCATGAGCGTCTCGTCTGCGTGTCTGCGCTCTGGAACCTTTATGAGGTCAAAATCATTCAATGGCAGGAAACCTGGTTTTACTCCCACATTGTTTCCGGAGCTTTGTAAAGACATTATTCTGCTCATAAAAGCACGCTGTCTATTCACCACTAATCTAATCCAGCTCTATAATGCGTGAACAAACCTTCTGCACAAAGACAGACTCTGAGTCACCGCTTACCTTCTGAAAGACTCGTTCTAATGACATGATCTCAGAACGCAAGAGTGACTTTGTTACCCAGAGAGTGAGAAAAACAGGTCAAGGCTTTAACACAGGACACAGGTAGACAGGAAACCGGAGACAGACAGGCAGACAGACAGGCAGACAGACAGACAGACAGACAGGAGACATGATTCACATGAGTAGATATATACTGTGGATATATAGATAGATAATCACAAAACAAACAAAATTCTAAACAAATAAATCCTGATTCACTTTAAAAATACATCAATATAAATTTTTTTATAAATAAATAAATCTAAATAAAAAAAAAAGATCTTTACCATTAAAAAGTGTGTTTTGTAATGATGCTATTTTTTACTTACAAATAAATAAATACAATTAAAAATAAAATTAAAATAAATAAATGCAATACTATCCTTTTTAAATCTTTGAAAATATTTTAATATTAAAATCAACACAAAACCCTCAGAGTAACAGATAAATAATACAGAAAACAAAGAACCATAAACATAATGTGTTTGATTCTTTACTTGTTTGTTTATGGTACTTCATTTTCTGTATTATTAAAGTTAAATACAATAAACACTACAGTGTTTAGAACTAATTGTATTTAACTGTAGCTAAAATTTGTAAAATTTAATTACAATCATGTTTCCGTAAACTAATTTACTGCACATTTTATCATGATGGTTTTAAATGATGCATCAATAAACCTTTTAAATATATTTTAGTAAGGAATAAAGATGACTTCTACACACATTTACTAGAAAATATTAACTATTCTAACTGTTGTATTGCAAAATGAGAAACTCAGCATTAACCCTTGGGGAAAATGTTGTTTTTATAACATGAAGCAAGAAGGATTGCAAACTGATGGAGAATATTTTCTACATGCTTTCTCTGAGTTACAAATTTGTTAAAAAGCATTATTATTATGGTACAGTTATACCATAAATACATACAGTATATAATCCCATAAAGGTTATATATAAGATTCTAACAGAGTTCAGAAATCTTGATTGGAGAACAGGGTGGAGAACCAGACCTAGTGAATGCAGCATCTTCCAAACACACTGTATCTATATCATGTCTCATTTACATAAAACACTCACATTGTTGTTGTCTCTCCATGAAGTAAGAATGCGGAGAATGAAGGGCATCATGGCTCCGGAGTGCAGCAAAAACAGTGCTAGTGTTAGTTCAAAGCTTCTAAATAAGGAACATACAGTAACGTGATCACCTGTCGTCTGTACCGCTTTATCCTCTACACAGGGTCGCGGACGGCCCGGTTCCAATCCATCGCAGGGCGCAGACACACACACACACACACACACACACACACACACACACACACACACTACGGTCAATTTGGAAACGCCTATTACCCTAATCTGCATGTCTTTGGACTGTGGAAGGAAACCGGAGTACCCGGAGGAAACCCGCCAAGCACCGGGAGAAGATACAAACAGAGACGGGAATCGAACAGAGACGCTGAGGCGACAGTGCTAACCACTAAACCACGTTGCCGCCTCAATATTCAGTGATTTTCAATTATAGATGAATGCATATGAACAAAAAAAAAAAAGTTTTAGACAACCTTGTGTGCCTGAGGAAAAGAATTTGCCAAAATGAGAAAAACAGTGTTTATTTTGTTTGCATCTCAAACGTTTCATTTGTTTAACATTTTTTCCAGATTCCTGATCGATGAATAAAAGAATTTGAGAATTTGACAAGGACATGTTCAGTCCCCATTTCTCTTGTACGTGTGTGTATGTGTGCGATGGATTGCCACCCTGTCCAGGGTGTACCTTGCCTCTCTTACCCTAAGTCTCCTTGGATAAGCTCCGCCCCCATGACCCTATATACAGGATAAAGTGGTATACACAGTGAGTGTGTGAGTGTAACTGAAGCACTGTGTGATACAGTATGCAGGAGCAGTGTAACACTCACACTCACCAGGAGCGGCTGTGAACGACTGCAGAAGCTTCTCACATCCAGTAACGCCGCCTGGATCTCGTGTCTCTCATCCTGAACCACGTGTGTATCTCTTACATGTTGTAACATTATTGATCTGCGTAATGAAAAGTCTGACAGGAAGAAATGATTTGATTGGCTTTTCATGACGTGGCGACTTTTGCTCAGAATCGTGATTTGTTACATAATGTTTTTTCAAATGAAACTTTTTATTTCCTGTTATTTATTGCATTTTTATTTTTAAAGAAACAACCAGGACTGATTGCCAGTAATTTGTCAGAACATTTCTCCATTTAATACATTTTGTGACAATACGTGGCAAACCACATGTGGCCTCCACTGCACCACTACATCTGTAAACATTTAAACTCTTACGCTTTGTAAAGTCAAGTGCATTAACACTGATCTGAATTTGCTTTATTTGTTTTCTCATTCACTTGCCGGCCACTTCATTAGGTACACCTTCTCTACTGGGTTGGACCCTTTTGCCTTTAGAACTGCTTTAATTCTTCATGTCATTCATTCTATAAGGTTTTGGAAACAATCTTTAGAGATTTGCTCCATACTGAGATCGGAGCAACTGCAGATCACAGGCAGCAACGGTCCTCAGGTAGACTGGAAGAAAGATGTTCAAACCATGATCAATCAGTACTAGGGGCGCAAAGTGTACCAGGAAAATCTCCCCCACACCATCACAACACCACCACCAGCTGTTCTGACCCGACCATCTACAGCAGAAATCCAGACTCATCAGACCAGGCGACGTTTTCGAATCCCCTATTGTGTGATGTTGGTGAGACCATGTGACCTGCAGCCTCAGTTTCCTGTTCGTATCTGACAGGAGCCGCACCCGGTGTTGTGTTCTGCTGCTGGAGCACATCTGCTTCAAGCTTGGAGATGTCGTGTGTTCAGAGACGCTCTTCAGCAGACCTCAGGTGTAACGAGATGTTATTCCAGTTCCTGTTGCCTTTCTATCAGCTCCAACCACGTTCTCCCCTGACCTCTGACCTCAGGCATCAACAAGACGTTTTCACCCAGAGCACTGCCCTGACTGGGAATTTTCTCTTTTTCACACCATTCTCTGTAAACCCTACGGATGTGTGTGTGTGTGTGTGTGTGTGTGTGTGTGTGTGTGTGTGTGTGTGTGTGTGTGTGTGTGTGTGTGTGTGTGTGTGTGTGTGTGTGAAAATCCCAATAGATCAGCAGTTTGGGAAAAAGGCCGGCTCGTCTGGCACCGACAACCTCACCACGCTCAGAGTCACTGAAATCATCGTTCTTTCTCTTTCACCATGCAGACTTTCATTGTATCCGGTATAGTGACAGTAAAGATATTCTTCTATATTAAAAAAATATTATTTATTTATATATATATAGAAAACCTTCATTATTTGCTGTAATATGAATCAGATAACATGTCTGGATATCTGACAATAATAAACTCTATAGCATGTGTATTTTCTGATATCAAGTCGCTTCCATAAGAGATATTTTTTAGTCCATTATTGTTGAAGTTTCAACCCGAGTGTATGTCAAGGTTTAACGA
>JAAGKR010006017.1:14096-46327 GCA_011419295.1 Clarias macrocephalus
TATATATATATAGAAAACCTTCATTATTTGCTGTAATATGAATCAGATAACATGTCTGGATATCTGACAATAATAAACTCTATAGCATGTGTATTTTCTGATATCAAGTCGCTTCCATAAGAGATATTTTTTAGTCCATTATTGTTGAAGTTTCAACCCGAGTGTATGTCAAGGTTTAACGATGCCCTCCTCGAACAGGCTGCAGCCGCGCTATTGTGTTCCTCACCTCTGATATTTTATGCTCCCCAGCAGTTTTTTTCCCTTTTATTTTCTTTTCTTCTTTACTGAAATACCTTTTTCCCTTTTCCTCTAGCATTTATACACTTTATACCATTTTTTTGTAAAATGCTGTATGAATAGGTGTCAGGATGTCAGATTAGTTTTGTTCAGGATTTCAGATTTAGCTCATCGTGGTGTAAATTGAAAACCTGCAGCGAACTTTAAGCACCATTCAAAACGTTCCGGCTCTTAATGGCGTTGTGTTGCTTTACACTAATCCCTAATGTTTATTTAGACGACACAAAAGCAGCTAATAATAAACACGGATTACGTGAAGTATTGAGTCAGGATATGGACACAATTGATGTTTCTTCACCATTTCTCTTTCTCTCTTCCCCCTCCTCTCTCTCTCTCTCTCTCTCTCTCTCTCTCTCTCTCTCTCTCTCTCTCTCTCTCTCTCTCTCTCTCTCTCTCTCTCTCTCTCTCTCGCTCTCTCTCTCTCTCGCTCTCTCTCTCTCTCTCTCTCTCTCTCTCTCTCTCTCTCTCTCTCTCTCTCTCTCTCTCTCTCTCTCTCTCTCGCTCTCTCTCTCTTCCCCCTCCTCTCTCGCTCTCGCTCTCTCTCGCTCTCTCTCTCTCTACACTCCCGCTTTCCCGTCATGATGTTTATGAATGGTTTGGAGAAATCGGCTTGAAGCTGTCAGGGCCCGCCACCGATAAAAACCCAGCGGAGGAGAATGGCACCTTCAAAAACTGACAGATGAAAAGGAATCGGGTTCTCTGGAGCCTTCTGCGTGGAACAGATAGGCTCCCGCTCCATTTTCCTCTCGCCCTACAAACATGCTGCCGCATTAACTTATTCAAATATGAGGTCAAGGCACAAACAGAGGCTCTCGGCCTTGTCCCGAATACTACTGAGGACGGAGAGCAATTAGACTCACGGAATTAATGCATTCTAATCACCTCTCTCTGGCCGTGAAGGCAGGAAGTTAAACAGATAGGAAGGACAGTGTCCATCGAGTTATGTCCATTTCTCTTGAGTGTGTCATGTACATGTGTGTCACCATCATAATCGCTTTCATGGTTAATTCCATCCACCAAAAGTGGTTTAAATTCATCCACTTCTGTGACTTGAAAGATGATTCTTTTAATATATACTATTAGTGTTGCATGTTCTCCCCGTGCTTGGTGTGTTTCCTCCGGGTACTCCGAAGACAAGCGAGGTAGTTGGTAATTGGCGTTTCCAAATCGGCCATAGTGTGTTAATGAGTGTGTGTTTTGTGTGAATTGGCATCTCAACCAGGATGTACCCCGGGATAGGCTTCAGGTTTCCCACAACCCTTTATAGGATAAGTGAGCGAGTGAGCGAGTGAGCGAGTAACATTCCAACTATTGAATTAAGATATATAATAAGAAGGCCACTCAGTGAGGTTCTGTTAGAGTCTTTATATTTACCCCTGAACTAGTGGCAGTTTAATTTGGGTAAGAATCACAGAATAAACTGAGGATGACACTTTAACTGTTATATTCCCGCGCTGAGCGCCGATCCGCGCTCCTGATCTAATAATCCGAGTGAAAACGGCCGCCTGAGATGGTGAGCGTGTGAGAGAATTCAGCGTTTTGATGGTCCGCAGGATCAACATCCCAATCAGAATCACTTCCTGCTCGTCTCACTACATCGCCTTTTAATGTACCTCACACTGAGATTACAAGGTACCGGATAAAGTGAACTCCATTAGCGTTTCTTTTTCTTTTTTTAATTTTTTTTTACCCCTCTGCCTTCCAAGTCATCTCTTTGTCCTAGCAGTTATCTTTCCCCGCGGTCCTTTTGAAATGCACGAGCGCGTTGCTTCCTCCGTTTGCGGCGTCTCATGCTGTGCGGGAGATTGAAGGAAACGCATTTGTAAATCAACTGCTCGGCTAGGTAATTTAGCTAATGGACTAATCGGAGCTAAACTTTGTAAATGAGGGTTTTTATGAGGAAGCTGTGCAGGAACGTTTCACCAATGTCACGGCTGATGAGCATGCAACTGAAAAATCACCGGATGCGAGGCGAGAGAGGGATGGCGCGCCGTCTTTCCGCCAGCGCTAGCAAACAAACACATGATGTAGACTTACACAAGGCTTACGGCAAAACCTGAAATAAATCATCAGATAAACTTTGTGTTCTGTCACTAAAGATGGCTGAGGAGGGGTTAGAAATTAAAATGAAATGATATATTCCTTGGCTAGGTTCTGTAAATCTTTATAAATAGCAGAATATCACTTTATATACTTATAACTTACATATATGCTGCAATTTAACAGCACCTCAGATCAGAGCCGTTATGAAGCTTTACAGATCATACGTAGTGGATATACATCTCAATATCAACTGTTCAAAGGAGATTATTGTGTATTTTGGATAAACGCCTTCAGCATGGAGATAGAAGGGTGTCCAAACCCAGAGAATATAATATCTTGTGCTTGCAGTCCTGAGACATTCATTTCTTCTGTAATTAATAATATTTTTGAAACTACACATATTTACTTACAGTACATGAGTCTTTGTGTATGTATGTATGTGTGTGTGTGTTTATTAATTTAATGAATTAATTGCAATTCGTTTTTAAGCTTTTGTTCTGTTTCTAATTCTTGTAAGATATTTTTCAAAGAAAAGAAGAAAATTGAAAAAAAGAAAGATCACAAGCAAACACAACACAAGAAAAATACACAGGGAGTCAAGGCGAAATACAAAAGTATGAGGAAGAATATATTAGAATTAGATCCAGAAGAAAGGACAAGAAAGAAAGGAAGAATAAATACATTGAAAATTTTTGAAAAAATGAATCAGAAAGAAAGAAAGAAAGGGTAGACAAGAAAGACATTTTTTAAATACACAAGAGGGCGCAGGAATGGTGGTGAGGGAGTAGAAGGCAAAACACATAATAATTAGTCAAATAAGAAATGAAGAACAACAGAATTTATGATATTTATGATTAGTTATGGTATAAAGTAAAGAATCAATAATAAAAAAGAAAGAAAGATAAAAGAAAACAAGGACAAAAAACAAAAACACATGAAAGACAAAAACACAGGGATGCAAGATGGAATAATATGAGAAAAAAAGAAAGAGAAATAAATATTAGAACTGGATCAAGAAATGCATAAAGGAGAAACAAAAAGCCAAAGAATGACGGAATAAAGGAATAAGTGAACACATCAGAAAGAACGCAAGAAAGAAAGAATACAAAAGAGAATAAAAAAACAGAAAAAAGGAAACAGAAAACAAGTAATATAAAGTAAATAGAAGGAAGAGAAAGTAAAATAAAGAATCAAGAGAAAATGAATCATTTATAATCCATAAAGCATTATTAAGTAAGCAGATCTGGGGTTTTATTGATTTTTATATATAATTATGTTTATTCTCTTAGCGTTTCTGTCGTAACGTTGCAGAGGAATTCCCGCAGAAGTGTGTGTTACTGTTACTGTTACTGTTACCGGACTGTTATTTAGAGCAGGGAAGTGTGTGAGCCGCTCGGAGGCTGTGTATCGGCTAACACTCATTCATGATGACTGATTATCGTCCCCAAATCTGCCAGAACAATGCGTGTGTGTGTGTGTGTGTGTGTGTGTGTGTGTGTGTGTGTGTGTGTGTGTGTGTGTGTGTGTGTGTGTGTGTGTGTGTGTGTGTGTGTGTGCGCGTGCCGTGCTTTTGTCCTCCACGGGTTCTTGACCCTCTGAAACTCTTGGGATGAACTTATGATGCTAAACACACTGAGTTATTAGAGCTGAGATCTCAGAGGACACGCCGGGGCCGTTTATCCACAGAACCGTCACAGGAGCCACATTTATCCTCTTTGTGTGTTTTCACTCTGACTTTGTGCTTGAACAGTGTTTTATTCTTCTTATTCTGCAGCAATTTTTTAGCCAGTTTGTTCATATTTTCAAATACATTTTTAAAGCTTTTTTCTTGATGTTAACAAGACAAAAAGTTTATACAAGTGTTTGTCCTTTTGTTTGTTTCAAAGCAGCATCAATTCATTTTGTCCTGAAAATGTCAAAAAAAAAAAAAAAACATGGTTCCAGCTCCAAGAACACTTGCTTACAAGAACACTTGACATCAGTGATCTACATTAATGTGGCGCCTCCCCTCTACCCCTCCCTGTGAATAATCTGTTACTATAGAAGTGACGGTCGGGTCTGCTTCTAGGCGAGACACACGCTGCACATGTTCATCCTAATATTAGCCCCGAGTCAGTTGCCTGAGAGTCGTTTTATATTGGACCTGAATTTCCCAGGAACCCCTGAGCAGGGACCCAGTACCCGAGCAAACACCTGAACAATGATACGCCTCCTGGATGATGAGATGGATTTCCGGCATGTCAGAGCTTTTGGTCAGACGTCTTGCTGTGTGTGCGGGGACACTGTGATGTTTCACAATTCCACATGAGCTCATCTCAACACGGCTGTACACGTCCCTCCTACTCTCACTGCAATACACTCAGAGGGACCGATTATACCCGCCGCATCGCTTCAGCCTTTTTCATTCCTGTTTCATTTTGAGTTTGTGTGCGGTGTAAGACTCCAGACTGTACCTCAACTTTTCTCTTCTCTGACCAAAAGAATTGGCGTCAAGGCTTCAGAGAGGACGTTTCATTAAAAATTGGATTGAAATAGGAATTGTCGATGACTAAACCCGCTCCGAGTTTCTGATTTAAACGTATTGCGTGAGCAGACAGGTCACAGCTCTATGCCGTGCAGCGAGGCCGACTGAACCGTATCGTGCGAGTTAACACCTCACACACAATCGATAGACATCAGACGGCCTTATGGAAAATTAATCAAAACCTTCTGAACCAATCAGAATGCAGAACTCATAACTCATAGTTAATATTCTTCGCTTATCCGCATAAAAGATTTATCAGTCTTAAAAAAAACCTTCAAGCACAAAACCCAAAGCGGCAGCGAAGAGGCGAGATGAAGAAATATATTCACTTATTTATTGATCCATCCATCCGTCTTTTCTGTCGAGTCGGAGCCTTTTAAAGAAATAATTGCGCTCAAATTTTACCCCACTGAGACATCATAAACCACAGTTTAGTTTAATATATTCGTCAGCGCTTTATAATATATATTTCTTCTGCCTATCTTCAGCAGGGAGCTGGTTTTTCTCTTTCGTTTTTCTTTCGCACCCAAATTTTTATAATGGCTCTGCAACGCATCACAAATCCATTTCCTACTGCATTTATTTGCTGTCGGATTGTAAATCTAATCATTTAATCATTTGAAACAAATGGAATATCAGCGGGTCATTAACGAATTATGAGTTTGGAAATGTTCCTTCGTGTCTGCGTTTCATCATCTTCCAATCCTCTCGACGCTGCCATACTGCATAAGTGATATTGTGTTTTTTTTGTTCCTTCTGGAAGGCAATAAATATGTTCAGTATTAGTGTCTCAGTGGAGCTGCGCAGTAAAAAACTTCTCGTGGACTCATTTTCAATATGTCATCGTATCTATTTAGGCTAAATCTTGCCTGGTGAAACAAAATTGCTGATAGCGAGATTAGATGCTTGTAACTCAGGCTTGTCAGTGCAGGCTGGAAATTGTCACGCTATCATTATTGGGAATATTGCTTTCACGAGGCAAGATTTGCTCAGGGACAAAAATCTGCTTCTGACTGAGAGCTTTATTTGTGTAGCACCAAATTTACTCCAAACTAACACTGGGATCCATAGATTATTTCATATCACACTTTCATCATTTTAAATTGACTCGAGCGCTCGTGCGTGGGACTAACTCGCCCGTAACGATGGCTGCTAGAGAACGACTGCAGCCTCGATTTAGAAAAATTCTAGATCAGAAAATAAACCAGAACTTTGCTCGTCTTGCTCTTTTTTATTGATGTTAATACGTATGGTTGTTCTGGTCAGATGCTGTAATAACAAGAAACAAAATAAAAATACAAGCAATTGTTTTGTTTTTGTGTGTTTTTTTTTTTTTTTGGTAAGGGGAGATGTGTTTATGTAACAGATTATGGAAAGAGACTTCAGTGTCAGACAATACTTATACTTCTTTCCAGGATGTAAAATAAAATGTTTTATTAGCTTAAAAGTTCTGGTGAAGGAACAATTATTTATAGCTTTATATATTTGCAGATGCTCCACAACATTAAACATATATAAACTTCAGGAAAATAATTTCCCTGTTTGTATCATTATGTCTCCTGTGGCTTTGTTTATTCTAAACATTTGCAAAATTTGAATCTTATAAAGGAAAAGTGGTGGAGAAGTTTCATTTCAAACGAAACGGATCCTCACACTGACCCCTGAGGAACCCCAGAGTCTTCATCAAAGAGAAACTTTATTGTTACTAGGAGAAGTGCCGGAACAATGAAATTTAATTTTGCATTTGCATTATATTTACATATTTACATATTTATATATTAAAATCCACATTTGTTGATTTAAGTAATAAAAGTTATTGTCAGGAGCAGGATAAAATTGATGAAACAGGAGGTTTATTCACAGTAAACCAACACTTCCAGGGGAAAAAAAGGGAAAAAAAAGCAAAATACAAAATCCAGACACAGAGTCAACAACACAACAAGAACAAGGATCAAACCAGGAAATTACAAAACCACACAAAGAACATAATTAAACAGAAATAAATCAGTACAACCAAGAAGAGGCTTGGAAAGATTTAAACAAGAGTTACACACTCTGAGAGGGGTTTATATAACGAGTCAGATTAAACTGGATGCAGTACAGCTGTGTGAAATCAGAACACTGGGGAGGTGTGTTGAGTGGGTGGGGCTAGTAGTGTTGGGGGCAGGTCTATGGGTTATCATTGCTGGAGAGAGTGGTGGTTATGACAGTTATGTAAAATAAAAAGCAATATAAAAATATTAAACAATTACAAGTAAAAATAAGTACTTACTTTAGTTCATAAATAAATAAAAATAAGTATTAGAAATAAAATTGTAATAATATCAAATAATAGCTCTATAAATGTAATAAAAATAATAATAAATATATTTCAAAATAAACAGTCAATTATAATCATTATACATTATAAGATATATTGCAAAAAATAGTAAAATAAAACATAAACTTTTTATTAAATATAAATAAAAGAATATCCACTCCTGCAGAAGAGTGAAACGACTCATCTGGAGGTCACTGCATCCTCAGCGTATCTTTGTCCTGGCACTTTGTTTACCTGCTGACTCAGGATATTGGTGATGTGTGTGTGTGTGTGTGTGTGTGTGTGTGTGTGTGTGTGTGTGTGTGTGTGTGTGTGTGCGTGTGTGTGTGTGTGTGTGTATATGTGTGTGTGGGGGCATTTGAGTGTGTACCTTTAGCAATCGCTCAAGTGATTGGCAGGAAGTGTACACTTTTCTACTTTGCCCTTGACCTTCACTTAAACAGCGCTTGCAGAAAGTTGCACTGATAAAGGAAATGAAATCACTGAGCGAGAGAGAGGAAGTGAAGAGACTCATGAATGGCTCAGGACTGCAAGCATAAGATATTATAGACACTACCAGTCAATAGTTTGTACACCCCTTCTAACTCCATGGTCTTTCCTGATTGTTGTTTCTTTCTACACTGCAAAACAATACTGAAGGCGTTTATCCAAAATGCACAATACACACTGTAAAGCTTCATAACAGCTCTAATCTGAGGTGCTGTTTGTTAATTGGTGATTTCTGAGGCTGGTGACTGCAGCAGAGGAACGTTTTGGTCTTGCCTTCCTGGGAAGGTCTTCATGAGAGCCGGTTTCATGGTGAGTGATGGCTTTTGTAAATGACAAATTACTGTTCTTGCAAAAACTGTTCCAGAACAGCTGAATTTCATGTGTTAAAATAACAACTTACTGTTGTTGTTGATGCTTAATTACCTAATGCCATATGTCATATATGCCTAATGCCAAAAATGCTTATGAAAAACGCCCCATGGTGGGTATGGGCAGTTCAGCTGGAACCCTGTATTGGGTAGAGGCTGGGAAAATTCTGTGCTTGGACAGAAGAATATTCCATGCTGAACAGAATTCCCTGGTTGGAAAATGTGTCTCCTACTGGGCAAAAACCTATGGACAGCCAAATGCTCATTTTGGGCAAATGCCTTGTACTATGCAAATAAATCTGGTTTGGACAAATGTCCTGGTTGAGCAGAATCACCTGACTAATCAAAGTCCCTGTGTAAGCTTAAGCCCCAGAATGGTCAAAGCACTTGGTTGAGCAGAAGCTTCTCCATGGGCAAAGCCACATGCATTGTAGAAGCCGTGGTTGGAAAAAAAATATTTGATTCTCCATAAAAGCTGGTTGGGCAAAATCCAAAGCCATGTCCCTGGCTGAAGTCCCTTTTTGGGCAAAAAATTCCTGGTTAGCAAAAGCTTCTGGTTGGAAAAAAGCCCTGGTTTAACAAATCCACTGGTTGAACCTAGACCCATATTAAGCAACACCTAAAGATCCCTCCTTGGAAAAGCACCTTCATGGACAAGTTACTTTGCAAAACTTCACGCTTGGAAAGCCCATATGTGTTTGGCTGAAAACCCTGAAAGAACAAATGCAAAAGTCACATGTGGCACTAATGTTCCCTTTCAAAAGCTACACTTAATGCTGCGTGAAAACGCTATGGGAACATCTCTTTGTTCTCCGGTTGTGAAGCCTGTGTGTATAAAAAACGCCGAATACTTCGGCTTATAACCTCAGTCAGGTGACGTCACCCGATAAGGTGCACCTGCAGGTTATTAACAGGAGTGAATCAGAAACATCCTCAGATCTTTTTGTCTTCAGGACCGCATTGTGTTTGAGTGCTTGGGTTTCAAGGAGAGTGCGAGCATTGTGATCTCCTTCCTTTAAAGAGAAACCGCGAGCCGCAGCGCATTCCTGGGGCTTGCATGCGTATGAAACGGTATTTCCCCTCTCTCTCGCTCTCCCCGGACCAGGAAGTTTTTAGCGTCCGCTTCTCAAGGCGCTTCTTGTGAGGGGGCGGAAGAGACTTCCTCCCTTGCTTCCATGGAGATAGCGTGCCGATCGGGCAGACGCACATGAGACAGAATTCCCCCTTTCTCTCGCGCTCTCCTCGGATCAGGAAGTTTTAACGTCCGCTTCTCAAGCGCGCTCCGGCGTTTTTTGTGAAGGGGCGGAAGAGACTTCCTCTCTTGCCGCAAAAAAATCTAAAATAATAAATTATTAAAAAAATAAATTTAATTAAAAATAAATAAATAATAATAAAAAAATTCCCCAAGCTCTCAAAGTTATATGACAGGGTTCTGTCTCGTGGCCAGGGGAGGGGACTCAAAGAGGGTCCCTCCCCTTCTTTGGCGACCTCCATGACGAATTAACTCTTTCATGGAATAAGCCTTATTCATCCCCTGTTTTATGATGATGCCCCAGACTGAAGAGATGCTTGCGAGCTATCTCTCTCCTGGGAGCTCATTCTCCCTGAAAAAGCCCACACTCCCCACCAATCTGTGTAGACTAACATCTTCATTGGTGGGGAAAGCTTTTCAGGCGCCGGGTCAGGCTGGTGCTGCCCTGTACACCATGGCAGTTTTGCGGGCATACCAGGCTAACCTGCTGAGAGTTCTGAGCACTGGCGTGTCTATCAACGACGCCGAGCCACAGATTTATTTCTCGTGTTATCGGCCGTTCTATGGCTGCCGCGGTCGCCACGGAGAGACATCTGTGACTTAACCTCATGGGCATCAAGGTCAGGGATCGCGTTTTCCTCCTTGATGCCCCCCCTCGCCTTCCAGCCTCTTTGGCCACACTTTAAACACTGCCGCCAATAGGTTTCGGGAGGCGATCCAGTCCCGACCAGGTCTGGTCCCCACAAGGCGTGAGGCACAGGAGGAGAGTGTGTCGAGCCAGCTACACCCTCGAAGAGACAGTGGAGGGACTCGCCGTGCTTCACAATCCTCCTCAAAAAGAAAAAAAAAAAAAAAGCACGGACCTGAGGAGCATCATCTCTGCCAAAAATGAAGTCCTGAAGTTGACATTCACAGGACCACAGGGGTGTCTTCCCCCGGGATGGGACGTGTAAAAATTCCAAAAAGGGATAAAGACTTCTCCCTGGCACCCCTAGGGGGGGCCGTTGTCTAATCTCTGCCACCACTGGTGTTTCGGGAAGCAGCGGTCTCCAGCAAAATGTTAGGTGCTCGGTTCCTTCCTGCCTTGTTTCAGGATGCCAGACACTTAACACCCCCTCCCCTCCATTTCATATCATGCTCTGCGTTTTCAATGGCGTGGTCTCCACTTCCATGACACCGGAACGAGCGCATCTGCTGACTCGGCAATTACAGACTTTGCCATAGAAAATGTTCCCCTGCCAGACAGGCTACTAAGGTCAATATTTCCTGGTTTCCAAGAGAGATGGGGGGTTGCACCCAATTTTACATCTTCTTGGGCTGAACATCAAAATTTTGACAGCCAAAATGATTGTTTCTCAAATTCAAGTTCAAGAGGTTTGGTTTGTGATGGTCGACCTGAAGGACGCATATTTTCATATAGAAATATTACCACAGCACAGGGGCAAAGCTTACCAGTATCGGGTTCTTCCACCTGGCCTAGCCCTGTGACCCCCACAAATATAAAATGCACGGATGCAGCTCTGGCTTTATGATTCCAGGGCATCCGTATTCTGGATTGTATAGACGACTGGCTGATCCTGACTCAGTCTTAGTAGATAGCCCTTCGACACCCTTTCTATGTGGTTCAGACCCCTGTTTCTGACTTTGGGTCCCACTTTAGGTCCATCTTGTCATCGCAAGATGCCTATGACAGACGCTTCCCTCACGAGCTGGGGTGCGGTCTTGGATGGCCATCCAGCAGAAAGGAGCTGGAGAGGTCATCTTCTCGCATGGCACACCAATTGCCTCGAAATGCTGGCTCTGTTTCTGGCCCTGAAACACTTCCTCCAGCAGTTGAGAGGCTACCATGTCCTAGTGTGGGTGGACACCACTGAGGTAGTCTCGTACATAAATCGCCAGGGTGGACTACGCTCGCGCCGCTTGAACAAGCTAATGCACCAGGTTCTGCTTTGGGCACAGGACAAGTTCCTGTCCCTCAGGGCGATTTACATTCCGGGGCATATGAATGTAGGAGTGGACTTGCTATCCAGACAAGCTGTGGCACATGGGGAATGGAAACTCCACCCCGAAGTAGTCAGTCAAATCTGGGAAAGATTTTATGTAGCAGAGGTGGACCTCTTCGCCTCGCAAGAGGCAGCACAATGTCCCCTTTACTACTCTCTGACTCCTCCAGCTCCCCAGGGTCTGGACGCGATGGCCCACACATGGCCCAGATTATGCCTTTATGTGTTACCTGCGATAGGTCTGCTCCTAGGAGTCCTGACGAGGGTCCATCAACAGGGTTTGCGCCTCTTACTGATAGCACCCCATTCGCCGACCAGAGTGTGGTTCTCGAATCTAATATCTCTCCTCGACGGCTCACCCTGGGTGATTCCAGTGAGGAGGGATCTTCTGTCTCAGGCGCAGGGGACAATATTTCATTCCCGGCCTGAGTTCTGGAACCTTAATGTCTGGCCTCTGAAGGGGACCAAATAAAAGATGCTGGTCTTCCAGCCAGCATAATTGAAACCATTCTAAGTGCCAGGGCTCCCTTCACTAGAAGAACTTATGCCCTCAAATGGAGTGTGTTTGAAAGTTGGTGCATGGCAAGACATGTAGACCCAGTCCACTGCCAGATTGTTTCAATCCTGGGATTTCCGCAAGAAAAGTTGTCCTCAGGCTTATGCCCTAGTACTCTCAGACTGTACGTATCCCCTGTTTCGGCTTGTCACAGTGTGACCGATGGGGTGTCTGTGGGCAGGCTCTCTTAGTCTCCCCATCCTGCCTAGACTTTGCCCCTGAGCTAGTCAAAGCTATTTTGCATCGTCACCCGAACTATCTTTCAAAGGTTCTATTCTCGACCATGCACCCAGTCATTCTCGAAGCCTTCTGTCCTCTGCCTTTTACAGCTCTGGAGCAGGAAAGGCATCACTTACTGTGTTCTGTACGCGCTCTTCAGATTTACGTCCACTGCACTAGCCAGTGGCGTAAGTCAGAGCAGCTTTTTATTTGCCTTTTCACACTGGGTGAGAGATGCTATTGCCCTAGCCTAAGAGGCGCGTGGTCACACTTCGCCTCTGGGAATCAGGGCTCATTCGACCAGGGGTATTGCCTCATCAATTGCTCTGGCAAGAGGCATCCCCTTGCAGCAGGTGTGTGATGCGGCATGCTGGTCCTCTCCGCACACGTTTGTTAGATTTTATAGTCTGGATGTCAATGCTACTCTGGGCTCGCGGATCCTCGAGTCAGCATCCCAGAGCTAGGTCTGAGACCTCCTTGGCTATTGTGCGCACACGCTACACAACCTGGGGGTTCAGACACTTGCAGTGAAACGGCGTTGGTATTCTCGTTCCCATAGCGTTTTCACGCAGCATTGAGTGTAGCTTTTGAAAGGGAACATCTTGGGTTAGTTAGCTGTAACCCTGTTCCCTGATAAAGCATGAATGAGATGCTGCGCTTCAATGCCGCACTGCTGGCGTGCCTGGACGTCCTTCAGACAAAATTGACCTAAGGATGTTTCCGGTTCACTCCTATTCATAACCTGCAGGTGCACTTTATCGGGTGACGTCACCTGACTGAGTTATAAGCAGAAGGTTATAATGCGCTTTTGATACACACAGGCTTCACAACCGGAGAACAAAAAGATGTTCCCATAGCATTTTCATGCAGCATCTCGTTCCCGCTTTTTCAGGGAACAGGGTTACAGCTAAGTAACCCGAGATGTTCCTGGTTAAGCATCTGGTTGGGTAAAGCCACATTTTGCACCAAAGCCTCCTGTTGGGCAAAACGACCCAAACTAGTGTCTATTCATTATTTCCTGTAATTTGTATTTATTTCTTTATTTATTTTTACATAAATCTCTGTCTGCTTCATATTAAAATCAGGCTTCAAGTTTTCCCTGAAGTCAAATATGCAACGTGGAAAATTTCAGGACATACAGCTTGGGATAAAACTCGGCTCTGCGCATGGTTTAGCTTATTATTTTATTGATGCGTGTATTATTAGCACACAAATCCCTGATCCCTCAGCAGAGTATTTGTGAAACACACACACATACACACAAAACCCACTGAGAGCAAAATGATAATTATTCATGTAATACACAGATTCTCCGAATGTTCGCTACAACCCTCCAGAGGTCACAGTCAATAATTCCCCACATTCTCCATGTAAATGTCTCTGTGCTCTCTTTGTATTTTTACATATTTATTATGATTTTAGAATAGTAATGAAGAGATAACCATACTGCATATGCAATAAAGCAGGAAAAAAGGGGTTTGTTGCATGAATTAAAACTATTTAATGTTTAATAATTACATAATTTAAATCAAATGTACATTAAAATATTTTTAGTACATATACTTTTTAAATAATTTCCAATTCGTCTTACATTTTCTGTATTGCGTATCTTGTGTAGTAATGTCTGATGAGTTAGAAGAATCTGTGATGAGGTATACATGTAGGAGTGTGTAATGAGGGTGAGTAGTATGTAAAGTGGTAGAGGAGTGTGTGATGGGGTGGAGGAGTAAATGAGGAGGTAAAGGACTGTGTGATGAGGTAGAGGAATCCATGATGAGTGAGGGAAGTGATGAGGAAGCCTGTGATAAGTTATAGGACTAACTTATTAGACGATATAGAAAAGTGTGAGATGAGATACCAGATTGGATTGCAAGATGAGGAAGAGGTACTACAATAAGGTAGAGGGTTAAACGTTTGAAATCACAGTATGAATGCAGATCAATCCCTGCTCTCCGTTATCACCCAGATGAGGATGGGTTCCCTGTTGAGTCCAGTTCCTCTCAAGGTTTCTTCCTATTGAAATCTCAGGGAGTTTTTCCTTGCCACTGTCGCCCTCGGCTCGTTCATCAGGGACCATCTGATCGTTTTAATTCATACATATTCACATTTCATACAAACTTAAATAATTATTTTGATTGTGTAAAGCTGGTTTGCGACAATGACAATTGTTAAAAGCGCTATACAAATAAAATTGAATTGAATTGAATCAAATTAAAAGACGAGGTAAAAGAGTGCATAATGAGAATGAGCAGTGTGTTATATGGGGGATATCAAAAAGTTTTGAGATTTGTGCTGCACAGTTCCAGTCACTTCCGCTGTACATCCTCCATCAGAGGCCTTAAAACCTGGCAGTAAAATTCACTGTAGACGGTCTGGTCTGTGGGGGGTGAATTTTCGATACACATTGATACATGGATGTTGAATAAGACAATGAGCATGTACGCAGTCAAGCAAGCAGACTTCAACGCAATGTTCCTCCTGTTCCTTGGACAGCAGCCTGGAGACAAACTCAGCAGCAACACTGCACATGTTAAAATCCCACGTGAGGATCGCCTGGACTGTTCCGTATGACACACCGGCAGTGGCAGCCATACTGTATTCTCCGACGATCATCATGCACAAGTTGCCGAATGGTTTCGACATTTTTGGATATTGAGGTTGTTGAAGGTCTTCCTGATCTCTTGTCATCATCCAGTGATGTTCTTCTGCCCTTGAAGCTCAAAACACCTCGCATGGCTTGTTGCAGCATCGCTGTAAACATGCAGAATCACACCAAACATCTTTCTGGTCCATTTGCCCAGTTTTACTCAGAATTTCATGTTTGCTCATCTTGCTGTTCATGATGAAATAGCAGACGTGGCAACGCACATGGTTAGAATATCACCAGTCCCACAGATACTGATGTACACAGGACGAGGTCTTTAAGCACACAGACTTATGAAGGTCGGTGCTCCCTGTGAGTGCCTTGTGCTGCCACCTGCTGGCGTGTTACAAAACTAGTCACGAAACTTTTTGATACCATGATACCTGGTATAGTAGAGGAGTGGATGGTATGATAGTGGATTGTGAAATGAGCAAGTGGAATTTGTAATATACTACGGAACTGCATTATACCATAGAGGTATGAGAGGTAAAGGAGTCCATGATCACGGTGAACATTGTGTAATGTAATGGAGGAGTGCATGATAAGGTAGAGAAATGCAAGATGAGATAGAAGATTGTGAGATGAGGTAAAGGTATGTGAGAATACACCAGTAGTGGTGAGGCATGTATATTAAGTTAAAGGAACATCTGATCAGCTAGAGAAGAATGTAATGAAATAGATATAGGGGACGAGAAAAAAAAGAACATGTGAGGTGTGTGTGTGTGTGTGTGTGTGTGTGTGTGTGTGTGGGAAGACGAGAATGTAATCAGGTAAAAGGGTAGGTGCTGAGGTAGCGAGGGTGATGAGGTAATGGAGTGTTGGATGATTTAGAAGTTGAAGCAGAGGAGTGTGTGTTGAGGTAGATAAGCGTATATAGAGGAAAGATTGTAAAGAGATGTGTGAGAGGATAAGAATAGGATAAAGGAGTGTGTGTGTGTGTGTGTGTGTGTGTGTGTGTGTGTGTGTGTGTGTGTGTGTGTGTGTGTGTGTGTGTGAGAGAGAGAGAGAGCTCTGATTGGCAGGAGAGAGTGAAACAGCTGCCATCTGAGCAACATCTGCAGCCCTAAACATGCTTCTCTCTCTCTCTCTGTTAGACTGAGTTTAGTTCCCTCCTCCTCCCCTCAGGAACCTCACCACCACCTGCAGCATCACAGGGCGCCATGTCTGTCAAAACCCCTGATTAATAACGCAGAACAAATCAGGGGAAAATCAGAAATTCTTTATTCACCATAATCATAAAGAGACTCAGCCTCTGTGTATCTCCTTACAGCTGCAGCTCCAAGAAAAGAACCTCGTCATTTCATTCCACACGTCCTCATGCATGGTTCCTCTTAAGGTTCTCCATCATGTTGTCTCAGGAATCAAAACCTGTATCCAGATTTATTTTAAAGCTGTTTCTGGAGATTTATCTGGATGTCCTTTAGGTTCTCCAGGTTCTAGCCACGTCTTGAAAACAGCAGGTGTATTAGCTACTCTATATCGCCCCCTAGTGTTCATTGTATTCAGCAAAAATGATAAAGTACAAATGAAAAAAGAAAAAAATCTAGGTCTGCATTTCTGACAATACCCACTTATCTCCCAGACCCGGATTCTGCCATGTTCGAAAGGTCAAAGTTCACATGTAAACATATTTACATTAGCTTTGTTGCCATGACGACAAACCGTGGGTTAAATTGGATAAGATTACTACATAAGGTGGATGTTGAAGAAAAAAAATCTGTATGTTTGTATAGACAAGCTGTACACCACACACACACACACACACACACACACACACACACACACACACACACACACACACATATATATCAGCTATTGTGTTATCATATGAATGTTGAGTGTATTGTGATACTATAAATAAATACGTGAATACATAACAGGCCTTGGAAGCAATATATATGTGTGTGTGTGTGTGCGTGTGTGTGTGTGTGTGTGTGTGCATGTGTGTGTGTGTGTGTGTGCGTGTGTGTGTGTGTTAAATTGTAACTGTAAGGCCCTTCATTTGTGAGGCATTGTATTTGAATACTTGTTTTAGTGTTTGTCAGTGCATTGGAGTGAGCACACATAGCATTGATAAGTGTGTGTGTGTGTGTGTGTGTGTGTGTGTGTGTGTGTGTGTGTGTGTGTGTACCTGACTACACTACTAAACACTGCTCATTTACATTTAGAGTGAATGCCACTGCAGCGACAGAACAAAAGCTACTGTTTACAGTCGGCATGAGAGAGAGCCAGCAAACTACCGTGTGTGTGTGTGTGTGTGTGTGTGTGTGTGTGTGTGTGTGTGTGTGTGTGTGTGTGTTTATGAGCCTGACATCCTCATTTCCAGATATTTCTTAGAAAAACATATATAATTGAGTCACAATAACAGACATGCTCGTTATCACTCGTCATCTCTCCATCTTTGTGTCGTGTCGTGTTAAACATCTGATAGGAATAAAAGCAATCAGGAGAGATTTCATACTGAAATGCCACACATCAGTATTCAGACCTCAGATGGAGCTACAAACTTATGTGCTGTTGTGAAGGAACACGAGAGTTATATGCATGAGAGTAGTCTGAGTTCAGTTCTCACGCTCATCATGTAGATACAGTAGATTATTGATCACGAAGGAAATGTCCAACATCCAGTAGCAGGGATAGTTACATAATAGACAATAAACACGTAAGTAGCAAATACAGACCGTCAAAACATGGAAGATGAACAGATTACAAAATAAAATGATGTTTCATGACCATTTTACTAAAATAAAAAGAGTAATATACAACAGCGGAAAAAAAGAAGAGAGCGCCGCAAGTTACTCCAGAAAACTTCTGGAATCTCATCAAGAGGAAGCTGCAGCGTCACAAACCATCAAGTAAAGCTGAGCTGTTTGCTTTTTTGGTATAAAGAGTCGTGTAAAGTTCACCAACAGAAAAAAAATGTGAAGAACTGCTGGGGAGCCAAAACACATGAAAGCTGTAACTGCAAACCGGGTTTTTCCACCAAATACTGATTTATTGATGTTATTTAGCCAAAGCATTAACACAATTTGTTCACTAATTATTTGCATTTTGTTTTATGTGAGTTATTAAAGCTCTGCAAATGTGGCATGATCTTGGGTTATTTTTATGTATGTCATTTCATTTAAACATACACTTAAATGTACATTAAATAGAAACAAATCATGATAGTTATATTTAGGGCACAAGGTGGGCTACGCCCCGGACAGAGTGCCAATCCACCGCAGGGCACACACACACACACACACACACACACACACACACACACACACACACACACACACACACACACACACACACACAATTTGGGAACGCCAACGCCAATTTACCTAACCTGCATGACTTTGGACGGTGGGAGGAAACCGGAGAACCCCGATGAAACCCACCAAGCACAGGGAGAACATATAAACTCCACATACACAGAGACGGGACTCGAACCCGGACCCTGGAGGTGCACGGCGACAGTGCTATAATGCAACACATTTTTTATTTTTATTTAAAGCTTTAAGAATTAAAGCTAATAGGTTTTGATAAGGACATTGCTGTTATGACAATCTTGTACACATTTAATTATTATTATTATTATTATTATTATTTTAAACCTTTTAATTAAGTGGAAACTAATGATATGAATGCTAACCTTACCTGTAGCACTCACCTTGAAATTCTTTATATTTTATGCAAACTCAGTCACACAGACTCTTACAAATTTTCAAGCGAGACAATGTTGTATCATCGCAGCCCATTTTTCAGCCAACTGAATTGTGTAGTTTTTGACTGACAGCTAATGAAACTCAATTCCCTGGGTTTCAACACTAGAAGCATTTCATCATCTGACTGGAGCTGGTTTTTATCACCGGGCGGGCTGATCTCAACACGAACACCTGCTGCCCAGGAAGATGTCGAGCAGATTTCTCAGAGGAGATAAACGTGTGTTGAGGGAGGACGGATGGAAAACACATCAAGGTCCTGATTCAGTGCGAGAGAACATGGCCTCCAGCAAAACAACGCCCTACAGATCGATTCCAAATGATAATAAACGCTGTGTATTGAATGATTTAGGACGTACAAGGAAGAAATCAAGAATGCTGGGAAAAAAAAAAAAACTTGATTCTTTGCTCATAAAAAAAAGGATACAAGATCTATTCAAGACTGTCAGTGCTAAAAAAAAATAATAATAAAAAAAAAAACAAGTGTGGACTAATTGGTGCAATGTGTTGTGCTGTCTTCAGGACGGGTTATTTATCAATCCAGACGACAGGCCAGGCGAGAGACTGAGAGAGAAAGGAGGCTGAAATTGCCCGAGATTAATTTACAGCTCGAGAGCCCTTCGCTGCATACTCGCAGCATAAACACCTCACTGGCTCAGCAGTAACGCAATTATTTCTCCATTACTGATTTGTTTTGTGCCGTGCAGGCCGTGGTCTCTGGATTTACAGCCACTGGCCAGATGTTACTATAAAACTCTTAATGTTTCAGTGACGGACGGGAATTAATGGAGCCTGACAGGATTAGTGACTCAAATGAAACGAAGAGTCAAAGCTAAATGGATGGAGCTTGGTATTGATGAGAGCTGCTATTAAAACCTGCTGCACGTGTATGAGCGCTTGTTTACAGTAGATTGATTGACTGAATGCAAATATGAGATGAAACAAACTGTTGGGTTGGGGGTTCGAATCTTTCCACCAGTCCGTGCGCCTGGGGTTTGCATCTTCTGCCTGTGCTTGATGGGTGCTTGAAGGGCCACTCGATTAAGGAGAGACAATTTTTCTCAAGGTAGAAAGTTTTCTCAGGACACCGGAGTCATGATCGGACCGCGTGTCTCATTCACATCTGAGACGTCGGCCTCCCAGGAACCCCTTTAAGGCCGGAACATGTGGACAGGTCTTGGCGCGAGGTCAGTAATAACTCCCAGCCGAGTTCCAAGTGCAAGTGGTGTCGGTGAATGAGTGTGTGTACAGTTCACACACAGATGCGTCTGTTCTGAAAGTTATCCGTCGATTATAAAGGACCAGACATTCAGACATTAACTCATCTCCTGGTCCATCACTTGGTCTATCATCACCAGCTACTGTCTCATAGACTACTCCTTAGGTCACACCCTGCCTGTCTCCTCTACCAGCCCGTCTCCCTCACCCTCGATTCACCAGGCGTGATGTCTGACTGCTCGACATGGACCGAGTGCAGTCACTGTTTACTTTGCCAAGCCTTTTACTTGTGTTGAATGTCGAGAGTTTGCTCTGGTTGTTGTTAAAGGTTCCCGAGCTGATCAGACCTCTGTGCAGTGATGTGTCTGTGTCTGTGTTTGAAGCTCTTCGGATCCATGCCCCTGTGTCCTGGACAATGGTGCCTGGTGGTTTGAGTTGTGCAGGCTGAAGCAGACATAACAATTAGGATTCCTGGGTAAGACTGTAGGCAATTACAGCACTGAAATGAAATCATGACAGATGTAGTATGTCTCAGTCCAAGGGTTTGAGAAAGATGCGATAAAATTATATATGATTTTTTTTATTTTATTAATCCACTATCTAGTCCCTACTGCCTGTTACTGTATATTCCCTAATCTATAAATTAGTCTCTACTCAATTCTTTTAACTAGTCCACTATTTAGACTACATCGCTAGGCCGTCCTCTGCTCTGTCCTCTGCTCTGTCCTCTGCTCTGTCCTCTGCTCTGTCCTCTAGCGTTTCCCAAGTCTGTCCTGTGGCATTTCTGGTAGTCTGTTCTCTATGCTCTATATTTATAAAATATGTCCAAAATCTGTCCCTGGTCTCAGTCTTATTCTACCCTCCATTACAGTCTTTAGTCTATTCTCTAGTCTGACTTATCGTACATCCTGCAGTCGAGTGTAGCCCAGGTCCATTCCACAGCTCATCCACAAGTTTTGTCTCGTTCTGTTCTCTAGTACCCCTGTCCTTCACCAAACATCTCGTCTAACCCCTTAGTCCCCCCCCCCCCCCCGGTCTACCTTCCCATCTATTACCTGCTTTATTAGTCCATTCTCCATTCTAAATCTTCTTTCCTTAGATGAACTATAAATCAAGGTTACAACACCTTTACCTTCCTGACAGCGTTGCCAGGGTGATGGGAGACGCTTTGCTATCGCAGACGTCCCTCAGATCAGGTTGCCTTCAGTGGTGCTGATGTTTTCAGCTGATAGTGTCTAAGTTCCATAGAAAAATCAAGGAAGCACATCAGAGTTGAGTCTCAGTTTGGATTTGGTGAGTGGAAGTAAAATAAATAAATAAATAAATAAATAAATAAATAAATAAATAAATAAATAAATAAATAAAAATCTGTCTTGAAATCTTTTGGCTTGAAGTTTGTCACGTAAATGTCTTAAAGTATCTAACATTTAAGATTGACAGGATCGACTTTTTCCTCTTTATAAATCTCAAATCTGAAACTCTTTAAAAAAAAAAAGAAATAGTTTGTACCATTGTCAGCCCGTATCAGTGTCAGTAGTGTAACTTGTAAAGCCTACGTATTTTTAACAATTGCACCAGGTAAGAGACATTAGGACATCAAATACCCCTAAACACCAGTGTTGGGGGACGTTACTTTTTAAAGTAACTAATTACATCACACTATTACTGTCATTACAAAGTGATCAGTTCCATTACAGTGTTACCTTCTGACAAAAGTAACTAGTTAGAGAACTGTTCCATTGCAGAAAATGAAAACTCCTTTGTGATTCCTCATGGATACACACACATACACACACACACACACACACACACACACACACACACACACACACACACACACACACACACACACACTAACGGAATCACTGCTGTCTGGCTCATGGATTACATAAATTGTCTGAATAACGGATTCCATTTTCGAAAATATACCTGAATAACTGAGTGCATGAATGGCGGAGCGAACGCGTTAGATTACTAACGTGTTACACACAACACTGCTAAACACACATGAACACACTCCAGTGCTGTATTATGGGGGAAAGAAATGTCATGATGTCATTTAAACAACTTTATAGTAACAAGTGAAAGAAGTGGAGATGTTGCAATCTGTTACACTCACACTGGAGACTCCTTCCTTAAAAGTTTTATCAAGTCATTGATTAAATTCAGTTTTTTTTTTTTTTTATTTTTTTTTTTTTAAATCTGGTTCAAAGGAACATGACGTTACTATAGAAGTGATAACATTTAATTGGCTTCTTCGCTCTGTGATACATTTGAAAAGGAAACAATTCTCAGTGTTTCAGCGGGACGGCGAGCAGCTCCTCGTATGCCAAGGATTAGGACAGGATTATTAAATGTCAGCTCTTAAATCCAAAACTTTTCTCTGCTTTGCAGGAAATCAATATGACTGATGTGTGATAAAAGAGGCCAAAGACGCACAGAGTTTTCTCTCTGTCTCTCTCCTCTCTCTAACTCCCTCTGTCTTGCTCTTATCACTAAGAGTCAAGGCTGCATTATCATTTCACTCTAATCTTGAGACACTTTTAACCCTGAGGGTCTACCCAAAAAAGGGTGTGTGTGTGTGTGTGTTTGTGTGTGTGTGTGTGTGTGTGTGTGTGTGTGTGTGTGTGTGTGTGTGTGTGTGTGTCAGTGTGAATACACTCCTCATTCGGGACCTGGATGATTTTTCCATCACTCTGAACTCTTATTATCTGAAATGATGGGCAGAAGGAGGGTATGAGCTCAGAGAGAGACAGTCATCTCAACGTGATTACTGCCTGTGTGTGTGTGTGTGTGTGTGTGTGTGTGTGTGTGTGTGTGTGTGTGTGTGTGTGTGTGTGTGTGTGTGTGTGTTTATCCCGAGTACTGAGTATTCTTATGCATCGATCACCATCTCCTCTTTCTCCACTCTTTTTCTTTCCTTCTTCATGAATATCAATGCAATCACGCTGGGCCCTGAAAGCTGCTCAGCTCCTCCGCAGACGCACAAACATGAAACAGGAAAAAAAAAAAATATATATATATATATATATATACCGCATACTGACAAGAGCCAAAGCAGCAGGCACCGGTTAGTGTCAGGCCCGTTGTTCCCGCTCAGGTATTTTCCTCTCTTTTCTTTTCCGCTGTCATGTTCCAAAGTCAAGAGCCGTTCCACATCTCGCTCACGGAGCGTTTTACAGAATCCTCTGAGCTCACACCGAGCTGGAGCCGAAGACTTGTGTCTATAATACCACTTCTTATAGATGCTATAGGATAAAATGCAGACACACACAAAATGCAAAATGCATGCTTAACTCATCAGACACACACACACACACACACACACACACACACACACACACACACACACACACATATCAAAAAGTGTCACTGGTGCTCTGAATTACTCTTTGTACATACTGTAGTCAGTGAAAAAAAAAAGGATGAATCCAAACTCAAATAAGTTCCTCAGAAAAAAAAAAATACATGAAACATTTAGATTAAAACAAAAACAGATAATAATAATAATAATAATAATAATAATAATAATAATAATAATAATAATAATCTTTATTATATTTATTTATAATCCCATTATTTCCATCTGTGGTAGGACCTCTGGCTGATTCACACACTCACTCACACACATTTATTCACACACTCACTCACACAATACGGGCAATTTCAGAACTGCAGTAAGACTAATCAGTGGAAGGAAACCAGAGTATCTGGAGGAAACCCACAAGCACGGGGAGGGCATGCAAACTCACAGAGACGGGAATCGAACCTGGACCCTGGTGGTGCACAGCGACAGTGCTGACAGCTACACCACCGTGCCTCTAATAATAATAATAATAATAATAATAATAATAATAATAATAATAATAATTAAACTAAAAACAAGGTGGTTCTTATTAATTTATCTACACAGGAATTTACATAAATTCTCATACATTCTTTGTAATTACTTTTATGAATTATCAAAAAAACTATTTTTATCTTGTAAAATGGTAAAATTGTAACTATTTTAGCTTGTAAAATTCATTCCTGCATCTTCACTGAGCTCTGTATCATTGTGTAATCAAAGTGTATCCCGTGAAGACCTTCCACAAGGCGAGAAGACACACTAACCAAAGCACGAGTCCATCAGAGGTTCAGCCATCAGCACAGTGATCTGGAGTTGTGAAGAAACCGGAGAACTTGGGGGAAAAAAATACAAAAACACAACAAGAACATGAGAACCTTCACACAGACAGCAAGCTGAGCTCAAACCCTGAAGCTGTGAGACAGCGGCGCTGCTCACTGCAGACATGCACTGCAGCGTGTAAGAGAGCAGAACATACCTAAGAATGAAACTTCAAAATTCTTCCCAGACAAAGTCAGCGAGATGTTCCGGTCACACGCAGACTTCCTGACACACCGTCTCTTCCTCAGCATCGAGATGAAAAAAAAACACAAGAGACACGAGTGTGTGTAACAGAAGCAGAAGTGTTTATTAAGGAATCAACGTCTCAGCTCAGGCTTCAATACACAAGGAGGAAAAATTATACAAAACAAATCCATAAACACAAACAATGAAAATGGTTTACCTAGAAAAACACAGATGCATTAGTGCATGTGCAGAAGTGTTTACAACTAAACACACCCTATCAAAAGTGAAACTGGAACCATGAACACACCTGACGGAAATGACAGCCAATGACAGAAAAGGGGCGGAGACAAGACTCAACGATTCAATAAAGCAGGCCGTGAAAAATGAGATCCGAGAAGGGAATTCAGGTCAGGTGTGTTTTAATCTCTCATTCCTTATTGTGTGTTTTATGTGCACAGTGTTCGGTGGATGTCTTTATCCAGAGCAACAGAAGCTTTCCATCAATAGCACCCCCTCGTGTTAGGACGGACAGGTCAGCGGCAGGACGAGTTGAGAGCTTCATTATGTTGGAGGCGGAGGTGGATGTTCGCTCCACGACCTTGACGCCGGAGCAGGCGAGAGTCTTGATGAAGGTTTTTCTTTGAGGTACCATGAGGGATGCCAAGCTGTGCTGGAGGCAAGAAACAAGCGTGGTGCTGAAAATGTCGAGACTGTAGCGCTGTAGGAGAACGTCCGCGTTTGATTCAGAAGCTGCAGGAACCCAGGAACCCTGCGACGTGGTGACGTGGAAGAACGCCGTGTAGTTCTGTGCAGAAAGAATAAACAAGCAGTGGTACCCAGGCCTGTGCGGAGAGGAACAACCGAATCCCTGCCATGTGGTGAAAGAGGTTCTCGTATTAATTTGCTGTTCCATCTAACCTTCCTGCATTGTCACAAAAAAACTAACAAACAAACAAAAAAACACACATCGACTCAAATGATTTCACATTCTGCATGTGTGATTTCTGTCTGCAAGAGCATTTGGTTTATTTGTATTGCAGATCAGTGAGATTTATTCTAATGATCATTTCGGGCTTAGTGTCTGTAAACAATCCGGACGGCGAGGGAATAACGTGGAGGAGACTGAAGAGTAAACACAGGCAGGATAAATAAAAGTTGCTTTGAAAGAATAAAAACAAAAGTTTTTCCTGACCAAATTAATTTGCAATAAAGTGTCTCACTAACACCCGATTTTAGAGGCCATTACGTGTAAAGTGGCAGGAGGAGACGGAGCCGTCACTTGGATTCCTAATCAGGTTTTCTGGAAAAACATTAAACGAGAAATGCAAGCGTTTACCTTCTGCATGATTCGCCCTAAAACACCTCGCAGTGTTCACGCTCCAACCCCACAGAAACCCCTGAGTGCAGGATTACATTTACAAATCTGTCGGAGAAGAAAACATTCAATTATACTTAATCCTTTTTTCCTGTTTCTGTAAAAAAGTCGCCATGTTTTCCATAATTTTGAGGAATAAGTACATTTTACCTTGAACTATAATCATTACAACCATTTTCTTTTTAGATAATTTGCGAACCTGTTAAACATCTCATCCTCGAAATGTTTTCACTCATAAATCATCCATTACACAGAACCTGATGAAAACATTTAGCTCTTATTCAGAGATGTAGCGCTGTTTGTTTACCTACACGTATGATGCACGTGTGTGTGAGTCGGGTTAAGCTGTGACTCGGCATCCCATGTGTAATGGTTTGCACTGTGCACTTCCGCCTCTATGTCCGGGTGTTTGCAGGTTTGGCGTGTTTCCCTTGGATATTCTGTTTTCGTCCCACAGCCCAAAGACATGCGGAGGAGGTGAACTGCTTTTCCCAAAAAATTGCCCGTGTGCATGGATTGGCACAGTTTCCAAGTGGTACCTCACCTCACGCCTACAGTCAGCTGGGATAGAAAGACTCTGGGGCTCGTGTGACCCTGTAAACCATAAACACTCCTGTATAGCGAATGAGAGAGGAACCAGCTGAGCACACGATCGGACTTTAGAACCAGTTTTATCATGTTGAGGAAGTTACTGATCAGTAAGCCAGGAATACAGGCATATTTCCTTAAATCATAACACACATCAGGTACAAAGTGGCAGGTAAACATACTAATGCTATTGATAATGTTTGTAGTAAATAAAAAAAGGTCATTCTAAGTTTGTGGAATGTTTTAACTTAAATGCAGTGCATCCGGAACGTTTTCACGTTTTGCACAAAGATCTCACACAAACTTCTTTCACCTTGTCATTATGGGGTATCGTTTGTAGAGTTTTGAGAAAAATAATGAATTTAATTCCTTTTGAAATGAGGCTGTAACATAGCAAAATGGAGAACAAGTGAAGCGCTGTGGATACTTTCCGGAGGCTCTGTAAGTTGAATATATTAAGTAAATAAAGGTGCAGGATTTTCTCCAGGACTCCTAGAACGTGATGGTGTAGTTGCTGATGTTCCGTAGTGAAGTGCACCTCCGTTTGATCTCATCATTCTGCAGATGTCACGATGAGCCGATATTTTGTCTCGTCACCATGATAGATGGCCAAATTATCGGCGTGTGTCACCGCCGCCCGGCTCAGGTGCGCTCGGAGAAAACGCCCACGTCAGCTCCATTGATTGTGAGACTTTTGAGGTTGGACACTTCAGAGATTTGACGAAGTTTTTGACAGTTTTCCTTTGTAAGGTCAGCACGTTCGGGGTACCGTTCACAACGGCTCTCAGTGCTGCTCGAGGTGTCCCCGTGACACGGCGCCCGAGAAAGGTCAGAGTCGTCTAAGGTGATTAAACTTCAGAGTCAATCGAGCTGCCCTAAGCACTGCAGAGGATTTATTGGACACGATTGATTAGCACCGAGCGCGATGTGACGTGCCAGATGCTCCAGCAGTGCGGAATAAAGTGTGGAATATTAATCACAGTCAGAAAAACACCGACGTTGGTTTCCAGTCCTGCTGTGAGTCTCATACTGGGCAAACTTGCAGAGTATAATTAAAACGCAACAATGAATAATAAAAATGAAAAAAAGAAAGAAAGAAGGTAAAAGTCGGGTATCTGTTTACCTGCATGCCAAACAAGAAGTTGCGAGAGCTTTAAAGAAACTTTACACTTTGCACTAAAGTCAGTGTCTGTTTCCACCACAGGTGTCGGATTCTGGAGGCACAAATCATCTCACACAGCTGTGTTTAAAGCTTCACTCCAGAAACTGGAAGAATTAATCATTTCATTCAGCAGTAACGTCATAAATCTATTGTATAAAACATCTTCATTACATTATTTGGGTTAATGTACTGTACTGTATTGTATCAGTAGGTTAATCAGGTATTTATAAATCATAACTATAAACAATTTTACATGATAAATGATACATAAAAGTATTTTAGGTTAGGCTTTATTTATTCATATTAGTTGACATTTTATCTATTCGCTGTATGTCTGCGCCTGTTCAACTGCTCTTTAGACCAAATATCTAATCAGCTGATCTCAGCACACTGTGGGCCCCTTGTCATATACATTCATGTGTAACACTTTCGACTTGACCTCCAACCTCTGTTCTGCTGTTAAATTCTGTATTGGGAATAGACTGAAATGTCACAAATAAAGGAGATTCAAGAATAATAGCAGAATAACAAGTCGAGTACAGAGTTCACAAATCAGGATAAAACCAGGCCGCGGTCAGGTGATGTGCAAACAGCAATCAAAATCAAGAGAAAAGTCACAAATCAGAGTATTAATTGCAACCAAAACGCTTTGACACACAAATACTGAGTCACTGAATATTATTTAATTAAAAAATAGCAATAATAATTGCCAAGTTTTGTGGTCTTAGGAGGAAAAAAACAATATATTTTGGTGAAGTAAAAGTAACTCCACTTTAATACATTACTTCAGAACTGGTTAAAAAGAAAAAGAATTAAGTAACATAATGATTAAATAAATTAATTAAATGATTAATATATTATTTGATTGCTTCCTTTCTTGATTGATTGAAAAAAAACTATTATTTGTTATGTTTATTTATATGTTTTGTTAAAAAAATTGTGCATGAAAGTTTGTGTGTGTGTGTGTGTGTGTGTGTGTGTGTGTGTGTGTGTGTGTGTGTGTGTGTGTGTGTGTGTATTACAAATCGTTTAGTGCCCTCTAATTATTTAATCTATTACTTATTCATTCATTCATTGCTAGTTATAGAGTTACTTGTCAGCCAGCAGTTCAGTGTTCAGCTGCGGAGAAAAGAGTCACACTTCACATCTTATAGTCTAATATTTCACCTAAATATATTTATTTACTTATTTACAAACCATCAAACCATTAACTTATTATTATTATTATTATTATTATTATTATTATTATTATTATTATTATTATTATTTTAAACGTACAGTTTTAAATATCATGAACAAGATAAAATCAGGCATCTTGTAATTAAACATTCAGTAGAAATGTAGACGATAGGACACCATGTGATCTCATTCCACTAATCCCTGCAAATGAATCATCTTCTTTATGTATAATTAATATTGTAAGGTTAAATTTTCACCATGTTCAAGGTGCAACGTTCAAACACTTGAACTCGGCCATCAGTCTTCATCAGGTCGAGTGCAGCTCTCCTGCTTCTGCTCTTTATACTTTCAGTGCTGTAATGAATAATGATGGAGGAGGGGATAACAGTAAACGAGGCCGTATATGATAAACTGCTTTAGTTAGATAACAACAATCGCTCAGATAGTAAATAAAAAATGCAAAAATAATTGTTTACTATGGGCCTGAAAAACTGGTCTGTACTGAGTCATTTATATTTTATTTCATGTGTTTTATAATCAGCGCTGGATTTCACAGAAGACTCGACCCACAGCAAAACTCAAGAACTGAGTCGAGTCCTGCGCTCTGATTGGTCAGCAGGCGGTGATTAATTCTCTATAACAGAAGCTCTGACGGTGGTGCAGCTTTATATTAATTGACATCTTCTAAAATGTTACTGTTTCTATAGTAACAGATCATTTATGAGAACTTTTACAGAATGTGTTCCAATAATACAGTGGTGGCCAAGTCTCATCCTCCAGCATGAGGTGTGTTCCAATCGGCCTGAAGTACCCTGCGAAGTGCACTACACAGGGTGTTCAGCCATGTAAAGTCTGATTCTATACCGCAGGGAGCAAAAAAGTTTCAGTGCAAAGGGAAAACGAGTGAACATCAGGGCTTTAAATCACGGGAAAAGGCAATGAAAATTTTCCCATCAGTCATTGCGCTTTGCATTGGAGCGTGAAAAAATGGAGCTTGAAAAGGGATTTATATATTTATTATCTTCACCATATTAAAAGGTCACAAAAATGTACATTTCGATGTAATCAAGAACTTCTTAATATAGGCTAGTAATCCAGTCTGAAGTGTACGTCACAGGGTGCACTCGAGAAAAGGAAGCTGGCTACCTGTTACACGTCAATCATCCTGAGATAAACCAAGGAGATCTTGTCACTATGCGGAAACCGGAAATATCAAAGCAAACATCGCGAGGAGAGAAGACAGTTTGTTGAGAAGACAATCGTTTGGCGGGCGTGTGGAAGAGGTAAGCAGGAATTCATTCCCGTCGTTTTAAATAGAAATGAAATACTGAACATACAGTAAATGTCACCTGCTGTTTCGAGATGTCGAGTCACGTTAATTTGTGCTAAACTATTTCTTTTGTTTTTAATCACACTCATATTCGTGTGCTTAATCTGAGAACAGAAATATGTCAAGTGGGGATTCAGAAGCTTTACACATAACTACAAATGGACAAAAGTCTGCTTATTTCATCTGATCTTCAGTAATCGGCCTGGGCATTTACCACTCGTGTGGCGCCGCATCACAGATGTGCTGCTATTCAGTGTGACAGCACAATATTCATTAATTATAACAATGTAAATTAAGATGTATGTTATACGACTCCTGTTTAAAGAAATGGAGCTATGAATATAAAACATCACCCTTTTTATCTGGTTATAGTTCTGTGTAATGTTTCTAGACATGTTCCTGCTCTCACTTTCAGTACGTTACAGCAGCTATAAACGCTCAGTTCCCTCTCCAGCCTGTCTTTTTTCTCCCTCTTCAAGATAAGAAAAGACACAAAAACTGCACTAAACTGCTCTGTGACCGACAGTGTAATTAATCCCTGTGATGCGGAGTGATACATATACCAGTGCTGTTATCGTCTATTATCTCGTGGACCGTCTCTCGTCCAATCAGATTCCTCGGTCAGAACTAACTGTTGTATAATTATTTTTATCCCATGTCCTTGCTTCAGAGGTTTTCCGTCTTTCTTCTTCCTTTGAAATGTCTCTTTTTTTCTACAACTCGTGTTCATGTCTCTTCTGCGCTTATCACAGAAGTTTCAAAATGTCCTCACATTAATTTCATGTCATTGAATAAGGCAGCATGATTAAGAGAACCAGGTCCCCTTTTTGTCCCTAGCTAATGTTCCTTAGTAAACTATTAGAGCAGTAATTCTAATATTCTATTATTCTAATATTCAGCCTGCACTAAAGTTCAACTTTAAACTTTAAAATGAAAAATGCAGTTACAGTTTCCTGAATCGCTCGGATCATTCAATCAGACACGAACCTGCAGTACTGACCGAACAGCTTTCAATAATTTACAGCAGGTTAACGTGCTGTTAATATTACAGACTCCCTACTGTGTGTGCGAATGCGCTTGAGTAAGTCACTTAACCCAGGACTGTTCAGGGGGCGAACGCTTCACTCCAGCGGCTCGACTTTAGTAATAAATAATAAGAGAAGGTCAGTAATTTGTCTCTGATTAAGGAAAGTTTAAAAAAATAAAAAATAAAGAGTGATATCACTGTTAGCTCTGAATGATGAGACTTCGCTGTAAAATGTAACACATGCACTCTGGACAGGTGATTTATTGTCCGTTAATCCAACAATTTCATTGAAGTTCTTTAGGAAAGATTCATGACAGGAGATGGATTGGAGCCATAAAGAGGAATATGAGTCATAAAAAAGGATTTAACGAAGGTTGCAAGTGATATATGGAGGGATTTGTTTCATTTACAATCTAAAGAATTAGTGAGAGAAAGAAAGAAAAAGCCAGAAGAAAGAAACATCCACTGACATGAAAAAAAAAACTATTCAAAAAAACACAAAAACAATATGAAGATATGTAGCTAAGAATACTTTCAAATGATAGTTTACCTTTCTGTGTTTTATCCCCTTCTTTTTTATAATCATCAAATTATAAAGTAGAAAAAATCTATATTAAATAAATATATAAATGGATATATATTTAGAACAGACAAAAAACTGCCAGATTAAAATATATGTACATATTACATACTGTGTATTACTGTGTATATTTTCCCTCATTTCTGAAGCACTGGGAGGAAAAAATGTCCCGTGTCGTTTAAGTTCTTTCTAATTAAGATGTTTTCTCAGAATCTACTTCATCCCGTTCCATCCCTCTCTCTCTCTCTCTCTCCCTCTCTCTCCCTCCCTCTCTCTCTCTCTCCCTCCCTCTCTCTCTCTCTCTCCCTCCCTCTCTCCCTCTCTCCCTCTCTCCCTCTCTCTCTCTCCAAAAGTAATTTCAAAATTTACAAAAAAATGATAACCGGTGTACTTTGTCGCCTGACATATAAAATGATTTGGTGTGTGTGTGTGTGTGTGTGTGTGTGTGTGTGTGTTATCAGTGTTGTTACAGTGTGTGTCAGAATTGTGTCAAGGTTTATTATTCATGAAAGATTTGTTTGCATTTTGTTTAGTTTTCCTCTGCATTTCTTGATAAGTGCTTGTTTTCCCATATTGCCTATAGGTCTTGTTTGCTTGTTTGTTTGCTTGTTTGTTTGCTTGTCTGTTTACAGCATTGCAACAGAGTGTAAACGTTCACACCCCTCTCGGATTTGGAGTGAAAAATGAAAAGCTGAATTTAATATTATTTGATTGAAATCTGCTTCAACATACAGCATGAATATTACAGAAACCGAGGCTGTGGATTTCATTCACACTCATTCAGGGCCGACAATATGTCTGAATACATCATCTCTCTACCTCCGTCTCTCTCTCTCTCTCTCTCTCTCTCTCTCTCTCTCTCCCTCTCTCTCTCTCTCTGTCTCTCTCTCTCTCTCCCTCTCTCTCTCTCTCTGTCTCTCTCTCTCTCTCTCTCTCTCTCTACCTCCGTCTCCCTCTCTCTCTCTCTCCCTCTCTCTCTCTCTCTCTCTCTCT
>JAAGKR010006018.1:0-46320 GCA_011419295.1 Clarias macrocephalus
AAAAAAAAAAAAACATACTGCACCACAAAACAGACAGGAATAAGAAACCAGTTTCTAAGGAAATGGAATAAAGAAACATTTCAAGAAGCATTAAGGCAAATGTCTCATCATAGGAAAGGGTATATTGTGAAGTCCAAATTATAAAATAAATTTTCTATACATCATCCAAGGACATCCATCCCACAAGGAAATGTTTCATTAGGCAATAAAGCTTAATTAAACAGGTTTTGAGGGGAAAATGTGGTTTACGTGGGCAAGCATAGCAACAATCGAAGAGACACAGTCATGAATTATAACGTTGCAGTACACAGAAATAGAAGAGAGCTATCGGTCTACTGAGCCTTACTACCAATAGCTTTCATAATCCATACTGACAAGATCAAACAAAAATAACTTGCTATTAAATATAGATAAAATGTGAAAACTATGAGCACATTAAATCTCCATTTAAATGTGTACTAGCGGTAACAGCAGTACTGCCTTTTTCAGATAAAAATAAATAAATTTACCCACTTACCACTGTCCTGTCGGTTCCAGTCAATCTTTACAGTTAAAGAGACACGTTCCACATAAAAGCAACAAACAAGGAAAAAATATCCCTACACAAAAACAAAATTCCAGAGTACCTACCAATCCCATACTTAAACGATATGAAGCCATTAGTACTATGCAGTTTGCTTTTGATATCCCTGAACCAGCTGAGCATCCTATGTGAGCTCTATAGCACTCAGCGGGCAAGAAGATAATGCAGCAGGACTGCCAGCTTCTGTCTCCCTCCAACACTGATTACTATTCAAGAGAGCAGCAGCTGAGAGATGACATGCTGCTCCCTTTCTCACTCACACACACACACACACACACACACACACACACACACACACACACACACACACACACACACACACACACACACACACACCTCCAGGCTTTTTAATCACACACTTCATATGCTTGCAGTAAGCTCTCCCTGTACTCTTTTCACAAAGCAAATGAAACCGAGATGAGGGAAGAAAGGAGAAGCAGCAGAACTGCTGCACCAGTCAGTCCTTCGGGGTGGAGGGGGGAGACGCAGGATACGGTTTCTAATTGAGGAACATCTCTCACTTTCTCTCTTAATTCATGTTAGGCGTTGGAACAATTTTTGCTCTCATGTTGTAAAGTCTTCTTTATTTCCATCTCTCAAACTCAGCACCATGGTGAAACATTTGATTTCTATTAATAGAATAAAATATTTTAATGTCTTAAAAAATGTGTTCAGGAGAATATTTCACAGCAATTAAAATTAATTAAAATGTTGTAAAGAACATTAGGAAACGCATTCTGATCTAGCCACATACAACAGAGATCAGTGGGTAAGACACACCCCCTGCCTTTAGCTGCATCTGTGAGGAGCCCGAGAGATGCAGTGTTGCTTCCATGGCTTTTCTTTTTTTTTTTGCGTTCCCATAAGTGGGACACAGATTCGGTGTGTAATCGGGATGCTGGCTGCCAGCCAGAGCTGCCTTAAGCACCCTCACACAGAGCAAAGGACATTCTGCACGTGCAGCACCAGCAACGTATTAACTCTCACTCACTTGCATTTCCACCATGTCCACAGCACCCTGGAGAGTAAGGAGCGAAAGGGCTGCCTGTGACACACACTCACTGGTGAGGATTGCATATATAAATGCTCCTATACTCATACACAATGCCCAAACACACAGTACTAAAAACTGTATCCTCATGTAGGGGAAACAGGAAGGAACAAAAAGCACGAAAGTCGATATTGCGCATCAAATCCTGCTCTCCTCCCTTATTAGGCAACATGACCCAGATGGCAACTCAGCATGCAAACCACTGCACTAAAAAGGATAGAAAGATGCTTTAAAAGGACCCCATTCTCTGACACTCGACAGAACACAGCAGAGGCCAGGGGGGGGGGGGGGGGTATGTGTGTATGTGTACTGTATGTACATTTATACATTGACATTATGAGCTAATTAAAAAATATAAACATTTATATAAAACAAGCATTCCAAAATCACATTTTTATTATGCAAATAACACCAACATACACATCTATCGACATATACCTATTCTCGCACAGGGAACTGAAAATTAAACCAGCTCTAACCCTGCTGCAATGTAGGCATATCACTCGAAAATTAAATTGTAACGAACATTCATAGGAAAGTGGACAGACCTTTAGGCTCAAGTCATAGTCTGTGTTGACTTTAAACATCAGCCCCAATCGCAGATGGATCTCCTTAGCTCTTGAGAAGCTGGGATCAATGTAAAGCACCTCCTGAAATGCTTTTATCGCCCTGTAGAAGTCAGAAAGGCACAAAGAGGTATTGAAGTAGAAACTTGCACACAATATGTTGCAAATTCTGAACTTGCCATATGTGCATTCAAATTAGGCCTGGAATTTTAACGCTTAAAACAAAAAACAAAATGTTATAAAACATGTACATAAGGTATTCATTTAGCCTGTGTAGACAGTCGAAAAGGACATTAGCTTCAAAAAGATATTAGGTTACCATGGCAATGTGTGGGGAAAAAATGTAAATGCAGGTCAGCAGGTATTAGCGATTAAGAACCAGAATTCCTACATGGACACATTTTTCTGCAAACAATCCCTATTAAACTGCACATGTGGCCAATTCGTAGCAGTAGGGCTCTGCTTGTTTCTGTGTCCTCAGTGAATGCAAACACGGGTCGTTTGTGTGAAGCACAGCTCAGTGAACTCATTGAACTTAAATCCCAGTTTCTCCTCCCTGCCTGCTGCTGCGCTCGCTGCTGAGATGACTGATCCCAGACGGTGAAACAGGATGCATATGAGAGTTCATAGAGCGTAAACTACACAACAGCAGAGAAATATCTAAAGGAAGAGGAAAATCTGTTTAATATATCAAACTGCAACAGCACAAAATCTATGGCTTATTAAAAACCTTTCATAAGGAAACATTTTAACTGCAGTGTCTCTCTGACTGTTTAGTGTATGTATACAAAAAAGGTAATTTGCACAAAAGGGATTTAAAGCACATTACTGGGTCCTTGCATACAAAAGAACGGTTTAAACAATTGGATCAAATTTATAGGAAATTTTCTTTGAAATAAAGTAATTCAAAAAAAAGTAGCAAAAAACTGTGTACTATGGTGGCAAACCTGCCAGAAACTTATTTGATGGGAAGTCAAAGTCATCACTAGTATACCAATCAATGTAGAATAAAACATGTGAAAATAAATGAAAAGGAAGAGAATAAATGAAGAAATAGTGAGAGGAAAGGTAATTTTCATATCAACAACTTGACAATAGGATGCTTCCTGGCAAACCGATGTTTCTGTAATGTTCTTGATTATGTTTAATGCCATGTGTAACTGCTTCTGTATTCTTGTTTCCATTTCATGTGGATTCTAGTGACAATTTATTTGCAGTTGCTTCGCCAAACACAGGTCACCCTTTGCCCAGCAACAAATGCAGATAGGCGGCTATTTATGCCCCCATTGAACATTTGTGCCACTTTCCCAGTTTCTCTGGAAGCCATTGTGTAACTTAATGGCAAAAATTTTAAATACTTTTTTTGGGGGGCAGTGGAACCAAAATCAATCAGGATGATTCAATCTCAACTGTTAAACAGTAGAGCTGAAACGATTCCTCGAGTAAATAGAGTAATTCGATTACAAAAAATGATTGAGGCAAAATCTTCTGCCTTGAAGCTTTGTTTAATTAATTTTAAAAGCTTGCGTTTTGTTTTTGCACAATTATTTGTTGACAGCACGCTTTTGACACAGCGCGCTTCCAGGTGCAAGCCGCCAGTAAACACCAACAAAGAAGAAGCGCTTGTGTCACCCACAAAGCGGAAGGAGACGCAAACAGTGAGCTGTGTATTGATTTGAGGGAGCGTTCTGTTGTGGGCTGTAAAATGGAAGGGAGCGATAAAATTATCAGCGAGGCCAAGAGAAGAAGAAAGCCGCAAGAGAAAACGACAGAAATTGTCAGTAAAGGCTTATGTTATGCCTGAGATGTAGATTTTGAAACTTTTAGTTGCACAACTTGGGTGTTTTTGTGCAATTATTTTAATGTGTGCCTTAGTTTTTTATCCTTAAAGTCATTTGAAAAACTTTTTTTTGCATCTGAGAAAAGGCTTTAAAATAATAATGTATGGTGCTGTAATGCATTTAATTAATCTCAGTCAACTTTCATACCCCTATCTCACCTACGCGGTTTCGCGCGGTAGCCGGAAGTACGGTTCTTCATGATTCAACGCGAGTTTTGGCGCTGCGATTACATTTCCATCTTTCTGCGCGAAAAATTTAATATGTTTAAGCCGCCTGAAAAACATGTTTAAACATGTTTAAAATTTTTGGCGGACCTTGCGGAGAAGTCGCGGCAGCTCACGGTGCCCAACACCGCATCTCACTGCGAGTCAGACCGCATGGGGGGGGGGGGGGGGGGGGGATAGGGGTATAAGCTATTCCTTGTATTGTGAATAATTAATGTTTATTTTTGATAAAATGCTGTATGCATTTAAAAAAATAATAAATAAATAATAAAAAAGAACACCAATTAATCTTTGTTTCTCATATATTTTACATTGCTGTTTAATTAAGCAAAAGTGCATTTTATCTGATTACTCGATTAAATTTTTAGTAGAATACTCGATTACTAAAATATTCGATAGCTACAGCCCTAAACAACAGACTGCAATAGATCCATCCATTTCCATTTGTGCTGGTTCAAATCAAGGAGTAAGAAGAGCATTTCATCCCAGGGAATTAAAAACAGCACAGCTCACTTTCACTGTGGTGGAAATATTGAGAACATTGGTGAAGGTTGCAGGAGGAGAGCTAATCTGTAACACACTATCGGGTGTTAAGTAGCTTCTTTTATAGCCATACGTTTATAGACCAATGGAACAAAAATGAACCATTTAGTTTTTTCGCAATTATATAAAATATTCTTAATGTGCACTAAAATTGTGTCCCATTTCTGCAGCACTACACTTCTTCACAACGGTAACTTGTCCTACGAGACATCTTAGGTCTCCTCTCCTCCCTCTACCCCCCCCCCCCCCGCCCAAACTAAAACCTGCATTTTGGAGGATATTTAAGGGTTAAGATAGTCATTACTGTGCTTTTAGCGTTTGGACAAGAAAAACTGAGTTTTTGTCTCAGTTTGGATGGGTCGTATCTCCTTCAGAGTTTTACATGCCTGTTAAAAAAAAAAATTCCAGTTGCCCGAATGGGCCAATCTTGCCAGCACACAAAAAAAATCTAAATCTAATAATAATAATAAATAAAAATAAATAAATAAATAAAAACTAGCACAACTGTATAAAACTTTCCTAACAATTATGTTCAAGAATCACCCAAGTACACTGTGGACTAAGCCACACTCAAAATCTGACCAGCAACTTAAGCATTTTTCTCTTTATATTATTTTACCAATTTAATCTATAATCTACCCACAGTCTGAAAGTAGAACATAACTTCCTGGGAGGCCTAACAAACTATTCTACTGGTTATACTAGATTATTATATTTTTGCAGTTAAGGGCTGTACATAATAATCACAGAAACTGCAACTGATAATATATGGACTGAGTAACACCATTTTCTGCAGTCATTGTGCAATAATTATATTCACAAAAGGTCAGTCATTGCTCCATATTTAAGTGACCAGATGTCATTTAAATACAGTATGTAATATGTTAAATATGTAATATAAAAAAATTATATTTCAGTTAGCCCCTAGTTAATATTTTAGTTAATCCCTGGCTACCATTTGCTCCATTGACAAACAAGATTTAACAGCTTTTCCCCCCCTTAGTACCATTGGCCTGACTAAAACCACTGATCAAATCATCTGTCCAACTTAAAATTATCCTAACACATTTAAAAACAAGCACTTTTTAACACCTTAAAAAATTAACTCTTTTTTTTCCCAAGTCTTTACCGAAGCTGCTGAGAAATGAAATGTAAAAGAATTATAAATAAAATAAAGTACTCACCATTGAAACGCATTGTAATGGAAGTATACCATGCCAAGGCCGTATAAAAAGGCAGCATTCTGGGGGAGGAAGAACAAAGGACGGGAAAAGTTTAGGACTTGTCTAACATAAATAAGCAGCTCATGTGCTATGTATCCTAAAGCATGGATACACCATTTCCAAAGTTTCATTGTGCCCAAGAATACCTACAGTTTTATAAGAAAAAGGTATGCACCCGATAATGTCAGTATTGTGAATACTGTGGTTCTTCATATTCACACTGGAATAATCCCGTTTTTAAACAAGCCTAAAAGTGAAAATGCCGAACAGAATGTTTAATGTCTATGATGTCTATGGCCAGGTGCTTTGTTCAAGTCTGCGAGTGGACTTTACAAGAGAAACAGCTAGGAATGTTCAAATATCCACTTTGTGAAAATTTTACCTATTTAAGCAAAGGCACAGGACACCTGGTGATGAAGGTGTCTTCTGCTCAATGTAGCTGTAAAAAGGGGCATAACTAGAGATCCTGGACTCCCTGAACACCCAATATACTGGACTTATAAACAATCCTGTTTAATTGCCATAGCCAAACACACCAAGCAAAAACCCATATGACACATTCAAAGCTTTTAAACCATTAATTAATCAACTTACTTCATTTATCCTACTATACTGTAGGCTGACAGCTTGTGTAAACTTAATACTCTGTGTAACAGAGTGATGATATAAAATTAAATAAAGATATATTTATTTATCTGATTAATACTGTCAAAACACACTAGTTTTATCAATTGTCACCACTAAGTGTCAGTAGTATACAGTTACCTAGAGAATTAATTCTGATGTAATTAAAGCGAAGTAAAATAAAGTTCTAAAGTTTTTATTTAATCCACAGACTGAATCAGGTTATGACACTGGTCTAGTTATTCTCTTGGGATGAAGCAGAGTTACCCGGTAAAAGCAGCTGGCGCAGACTGTGGGCCCTTCATGGCACCAAGGTTTGACACCAGTGAAAGCAAAACGCACAGCATACTGCTACCTAGCAGCCCAGGTAATAAAATTCATTCACGTCTTTACTCTTAAATTTTGCTAGAGAACTCACAGGATTGGAACTAAGGAACTATGTTTTCTTAAGAAAACCATTTGTTAGTGATGATCAGAAAAAAAGTAAAAATAATTCTCTTTGCTAGAGAGCATAAAGCCTGGTATAGTGTGTTCAGACTGACCCTATCCCAGAGCGGTGTGCGTGTGTGCGTCAGTCAGAGTAAGAAGGGAGCACAAAGTGAGCACGAAGTGATTCAGATTCAACTGAAGTCTGTGATGATCTGGGGTTGCTTCGGTTGGTCAGGTCTAGGCATAACAACGTTACGTGGCAATAAAATAAAGTCAACTGATGATAGGAATGTACTAAAAACCAGATCACCACATCCATGCATTTTTCTTACCTGATGACAGGCATATTCCAAGACTCAAATTGTGAAAGTGTGTTTCTGGGAGCATAAGAATTTTTTCGCTTATGAACTGGACAATGCATTGTGTGCTGTAATCAAAGCTGAGGGTGACTTGAATGATGGAATTTTTTTGGCCAAGCAATGTATTTTTCACTTGGACTACTACAGTAAACATCCTAAAATAAGAGTGCTGTTTCATGGGTGGTTATTGAAGGGAACCGTTAGTTATCTGTCAGATTAGAAGCTGCCTAAGCAATGAGCTGTGCAAGCATGCACGACAATGATCTGCACTTGCACTTGCTCACAAACTGAAGTGACTTGACCTGTGGGTTTGATGTGAATTGCCAAATGGAGGGGAAAAAAACAGCATGTTTAGGGGGTCGTAGTGAAACAGGAGATGTGAAAATTCTGTTATATGCTTTTTTTGGACAAACAGTAATGTTTCAAATTTCCACATTACAACATTACATGGGCCTTCATTTTCTTTTGTGGCTACAATGAATTAATATAAACACCTCTTCCACACATTCAGTAGAATGGTTCCAACATCACACTTATTTAAACATCTCCAGTGGTGCGTCTTTCTGCTAACACAATGTCTATAACGATAAACGTCTGACAATATTAAACACATTTAAGGCATTTAACAGAGGCTCTTATCCAAAGCGACTTACATTAGGGAGAGGGAAAAAATGCAACGTGTAATTGCTCCTTTGCAGCAGAGGGCGCTGTAGAGGTTGCAGTGCAAGAACTATAACAATTGGTGAATATTTAATCATTTCAATGAGGGGAAAAAGAGGGATGAAAACAAGAAATAAATGACAGGGCCAATGTAAACATCTGTACACCAGAATTTAAGATTTGGAGAAGTATCAATGACAAAAGTACTAAGAGAAGGCCCCAAAAGATAGAATACAGATAAAACGATCTATTGACAGCACCTGGCAGATGACTTATTATTGATGGGGTCGTCAGTGCGTTCCTATTACATCCTTATACTGATTAGCTATATTATTGACAGAGTACCAGCAGGGTAAAACAGTCAGTATGTTTACATGAGGTTGAGTTAAAAAAAAACAAAAAAAAAAACAAAGACAAATATCGATGTGCATACAAGTCAATTAACAATAGGTCTTATATGCACCTCAACTTTGATTGAAGACCGATTTGTATACTAAAAGTTTATTCCACCACTTTGGTAACAAAACAGATTTGATGGCCGCCTTTCTTGTAGCCTAAGAGATGGTGGGACCAATCAATGAAGCAATGCTAGAGGATTGGAGGGAACATTGTGCAGTGAGGAGTGTGATAAGTGCTTTGAAGTAGCCAATGGATATGGATAAGACATGGAGAGTATTCAGGAAGTCTAAAAACAAGCTGTGCAGCTGCATTCTGGATGACTTGCAGAGGCAGGCCTGACAAGTTACACTAGTTCAATTTCAAAATGAACAACCACCTGATTGGCCTGTATGAATAGAAATAGACAAATCCTTCCGATGTTGGATCATCATAACTTAAAAAAAATCAACATGTTGGATTAGCAATAAAAGAATAAATAAATAAAGCATGCCAGTTTGGCAAGGTCGGTGAAAAAGAGCAGCTGATTGTCCATGGTTACCCCAAGGTTGCTTGCAGTGACAGAAGGTGAGCTCTCAGTTGTCCAGAGAGATCAAAAGATTCTGACATGGAGATTAATCTCCTGGCATGAACAGCAGTTTAGTTTTGCTGAGATCAAGTTTCAGCCGATGAGCTGCCATCTCAGATCTGAGCAGAGGCATGAGTGTCTGAGGGAGAGAAAGAGGATGAGTCAAGTATCACCCATATAGCTGTGATACGAGAGCCCACGTGAAGATATGATCTCACCAAGGGATCAAGTATAGAAGAGGACCAAGTACTGAGCCTTGTGGGACACAAGCGTAGAGTCTGCACACAGCAGACACGAACAAGAGTTTTTTTGGTCTGTTTTTTTTTCCCCCCCAGGATCAGCCTTGCTCACTTCAATGCAGCAGGTACATGACGAGATATTACGAAACCATGGATAGTAATGAAGTGGAGGAGGTTTTAAGATGGCACAGAGGACTGACAAAGGGACCAGACTCACTGAGCAGGTAGTAGGATTGGAGAACTGATTTGTAGGATCTCTTCTGTTACTACGTTAGAAAAACATGACCGTGAAAGACAAGGGAAACCCTGAAATTGTAGTATTGGGGTATTAGTGAAGGTCTGGCAGATTTTTTTGCACAAGAAACCAGTGGGTTAAGTAGAGAAGAAGAAAAATGTGTAATTCACAAGGATCATGTGCAGAAAATTCCAGCTTTTCCCTGTAGAATGAAGACTTGCCAGAAGTTATTTCAGATGAGAATTTGGACAGAAGAGCATGGTAAGAGACAAGATGTGTGTCAAGTTGAGATTTCTTCCATTTTCACTCTGCAGTGCTTAATTCTCTTGGACTGCTACATAGCAAATCTGACAGTCAAGGACCAGAGCAGGAAATCTTCCGGGATTTAAAAAAAGATAGCGGGCATAGGAGGTTCACGGATGAAGAAAGTGCCAGTATTCAGCTCTAATCTGCAAGGCATGACATGTAGAAAAGGGTGAGAGTAAAGGTTTCTGCTAGTAGAAATATTGATAGCTCGATTTAGGCAGTATGCAAAGGGTGAAGAAGGATACCAGGTAATTACTGGAAATGTGGATTGGGATAGTGCGATGGCTTACAAAATTACGTAAAATATTTCCTTAAATTTTCTTAAACAGGCCATCATATTGTGCAGATTTCAACACCATAGTGCTAAGTGCTATTAAAATATTTCACTATCAATCATACTAACGAGTTCCTCATTATACCAATGTCATCACTGCTCTTCAGACACGCTACTTATTAATGTCATCATGATGCCAACATTTTTGCTTTCAAACCCAATACCAAGAGATGAATAATCTTCGACATTTCTTAGTGGGCAGTCACTCTGAGCCCAGGTACTAGTCTTCTGAAATTGGAATGAATAAAAGCTAGTAAAATGATGTTGATCATCCATCATAACAGAGAGCCTAATTAGTTTATAAAACATTCTACCTACAACACATTGCCGAGACTGATTAGATAGATCACATGAGATTGTTCAAGTTTCACAAAAGAGGAATTAGAGTCCAAAACTGACTTTACACGATCTGTATGAAATACTAAAATGGGCAATGACCAAATCTTCCTGTATAAAATCACATGTATGACTTGTGCTATAGAGATGCGTTCATTTCTGTTGTGAGCACAGAGGATGTTGAGATGACTTAGCTGCTATCTTGGGCTATGTGCACAATCAAAAATTCTCTCCGTAGTTAGGGGTTGATCTTTGAAATTCTCTTATATAGAGAGAAAGTTGAAAACATGAGCAATGCTTTCAGCACTACACAAATACACTCACCGGCCACTCCATTAGGTAGAGCTGCTCAAATGCTTGTTAATGCAAATATCTAAATCAGCCAATCAGATGGTAGCAAGTGAGCATTCAAACGGAGAAGAGAGATGATTTAAGTGACTTTGAACATGGCATTGGCTAGTCTGAGTATTTCCAAAATTGCTGATCTATTGGCATTTTCACACAAAACTGACTCTCAGGTTTACAGTGAATGGAACAGCAGCTCCAGCAATGGCAGCGGACAAAGAAGAACAGCTAGAGTGGTTTGAGCTGCTATAGATGCCACAACTGAAATAACATTGCGTTACAACCAAGATATGATGAAAAGCATCTCTGAACACAAATGTTGAGACCACACCAATTCTGGTGGCACTCCTGTCAGCTAAAAACTGGAAACTCGCATGGGCTCACCAAAACTGGATAACAACAACAAAAAAAAAAAAAAAAAAAAAGGAAAAACATTGCCAGGTCTAATGAGTCTTGATTTTTGCTGTGACATCTGAATGGTAGAATCAAAACTTTGCATGAACAACATGAAAGCATGGATCCATCCTGACTTGTATCAACTATTCAGGCTGATGTTGGTTGCCTAATGATGTGGAGGACATTTCCTTGGCACATTTAGTACCAGTTGAGCATACTCAAATGCCACAGCCTACCTGAGTATAGTTGCTGACTATATCCATCTGTTTATGACTACAGGAAAACAAGCTACGTCACAGAGCTAAAATAATCTCAATGCTAATTTGCTGTACTCTCTGGGATGTGATGGTGTGGAAGATTCGCATCATGGATGTGCAGAGGACAAATCTGAAGCAAATGCGTGATGGCATCAGATCAGTACTGACCAAAACCTTTAAGGAATATTTCGAGCAATTTGTTGAATCTGTGTCATGAAGAATTAAGGCGGTTCTGAAGGCACAAGAGGTCCAACCACCTCAAAGGGTGCATCTACTGAAGTCGCCAGCAAATATACGTAGGCTATGCTTAAATACGTACGTCATTAATGCAGAGAGCAATTCTGTCAATCATGTTATTTCTTCGTCATACGTCAGTCTTTGAATTCTTTGAAAAACTCAAGATGTTTGTTCAACAAATATTCAGCCGTCACGAGAGACACTTTAAAGGATGCATGCACAGCGATGATGATCGCCTTTTTCATCCCATTTTTATTATTAAATCTCTCCATATTTCACTTGCACCTTCTGTGTCAGTGAGTTGTCTGCGTGTGGCTAAAGCTGAAGTCTACCTCAGGGGGAAAAAAAAAAAAAAAAAAAAAAACCCACAACAGGTATCCTGTACCCTTCCTAGTATTTCTCTTGACTCATTTCTCACTTGCTGAAGCTCAGTTAGAGCCGTTTCCCCACCTATGTCACGGACACCATGTGCACAACGCCACGTTTAAAGAGACCAATTTCCAATTAGGCAGATGTAATATCATTGGCACCATTTTCAAAACCCTATTAAAGCAGTATTTTTTTTCAGTTGGGATTTACTATGCAGCCCTACTATTCAATGTGCATTACATAATCCTGAATCCTCTCTGTACGCGGTGTAGGCACAGCAGGAAAAGCACATCTCATTTCATCAATTCACACCACTACCAATTCATCACCTCAGGTAATCCAAGATGTGTATTTTGTTTCTAGCACCCATGGCAAAAAGAAGTAGACTGAATCGCTGGCTATCGCTGAGAGCACCCGCTTCAAGCAAAGCTATACCAACTGCATTAATCGCACAGAAAGGAAAGGCTTACAAACCAGTAGGGCTACACATTTTTTTGGGGGGGGGTTGGGACGGTACAAAAAGAAAAGACACAAAGCAATTTAAACTACTTTTAACTGTACCATTTTGTCTTCAAACATATTTGCCTAAGCAAATTAAAGCACAGATCTCATTAAAAGGATGTTTACCAATATTTAGACCCTCAAAAATCTCACTGAATAAACAAATACTTAACTTATTGATGGGTAATAGTTGATCATTTACGTCATATATTGCAGCCTTTTACGATAATTAAATGTCGACAACACAATTTTGTGGGTGGCTATTTGTGCAGCATTACAAACCAAAGAAGAAATTTTGTACAGGGCTAGGTTTTAGCCACTAGCATATGACATGAGCACAATAAAACAATCAGGGTGGAAAATCATGCCTAGCTTTAAAACATTCTTAAATTCTTTTTTTTTAACATCTTAATCTAATTAAAACACTATTGCTAGACTGCGCATGGAAGCAACACTCTATGCTGTTCAGATGAGGGCTTATTCTAATACGTTATAAGCGAAAAACGTACAAGTGCTCTACAATATGTGAGCGTGTGACACATTTAGTTCCATCACTGGAAACCTAGAAATGTCATCACTAGCATTCTATGGCATCTCCGAGCACTCGCCATCCCAGACAAAACTCTCTAACCAGCACTGACAGGCGTCGAGTTTAGAAACTAAAGTAAACCGCAGAAACAAAGCACTGAAATTTACTCAAGACTTCTCACCTTCCAGTAGTCTGACTGTAAACTGTAGTACCTCTGGTATGCAGATAATGCTGGGGAAAGACAGAATGTTGAAGGTAATTAAGTGATGCTGACTCATCTCAAAACACATCTGGCATACAACCCTAATTACAAAACACTGACATTGTAAATCAACTAAAATATATTTATTTCTCAAATTAAACTGTGAATAAATAACTCAATCTTGACTCACCTTTAGGGTAATTGTCTAGCAAGAGGTTGAAATGGCCTAACTGGCAAAACACCTCAGGTTCAACTTTTCCTTCAGATTTCAAAATGTAGGCATCATAGCAGCGAACAGCCTGGGAAAAGATCGACAAAAAATTAATTCAAAAAAGTTCCAGGAATGTTTCCACAGGTGTGCAGTGTTAGAGAAAGCATATATTATAAGACTCCTAATTTATGCATGAACAGTCATGTTAAAAAAATGTAAAATAATAATAAAATCTGTATTTCACCATAAAAGTATTTTGGACAAGTAGAAAATAGTTTCATTTTAGTTATCAAGTATCCCTTCTGACATTCATGTATACATTATAAAACTTATAAAACAATATAATATAAAACAATATAATGAAAGAACAGTCTTAAACCATCCTAAGATGTACACGCTGAAGTTTAACAGCAAGTAACATTTTAAGAGTTTTAAAAACATTACAGCACGACCCCACCCAATGATCAAAGAGCTGATGAGTATGCTATTTCCTAATAATGAACCTGGAGCGTATTGCATAGAATAGGGCATCATTGGTACACAGCATGCTCCATTTTACGTGTGTGTGTGTGTGTGTGTGTGTGTGTGTGTGTGTGTGTGTGTGTGTGTGTGTGTGTGTGTGTGTGTGTGTGTAGGACACATGTCATGTGTAACAGGACGAAGGCATTCTGTAGATAAATTCTCAGGCTGAACCGAACTGTAATAACTCCTGTTACTGCTTAGATTAATCTGCTAACCATACAACACCCAATAATTACTTGCAATAATCATTCGCAAAATAATTCAATGGCTAGAATTAAGACATCAAGTTATTAATATACTAATATTGAATTTACAGCACACACACACACACTTAAGCCAGACATGAATTAATTAATTCAGATACACCAGACCGAGACACATTTGCCCAAAGGGTTGTTTAATCTGCCTGATAGCCTTAATCATAATCAATCTTAACTCTCTGAAATGGAAACGTAAACCCATTTTCACAAATTAAATAAAATCAACAAAGAATCACAATAAATGTATTATCATATATTAACATATAAACAATGGTTATCGTATTTGTTTTGCTTAAAAACATGACAAGTCCCCAAAATGTATGCTCTTCAAAAATAAAATAATTAAAAAAAAAAAAAAAAAAAAAAAAGGTCTGCCATGTTTTCACCTACATTTCCAAATGTTTCAAAAAGATGATCATACAATAATCTTCGGCAATACTTCTGGATTCCGGAAAGGGCGCAAATCAAGCATTTCAAAATAAAAATGTACGGTCAAGCATGGTACAATGTACGCAGGCATAAAACAACATTAACCGTGACAAACCGTGCGAGAGAGCTTTACCTTTGCATCAAAAACAAACAATAACAGTCAGTCATAGAGACGTTCTCTGTGTTATTATTGGTGAATAACAAACCAACTGTACTGGAGAGCACAGATGCACAGGCATACTCGGGTTCAGAACTACATTACTAATGTCAGCGTTTCCCATTTAATAATACAGGAAGGTCAGGCCAGCATGCCAGCGACACCTGATGTGCCCCGATGACAGGTAAAAAAATTCTTTAATTGATTACCATCCGAAATAATCAACTGCACTTGGGAGGCTCTAACGGATGTTTTTCTTCAAGTCGTCATGCTTCAATTTGACTCGCTTCCGATGGCAAGTTCCCATAACGTATGGAATAAAGTCACTGTCAAATAATTGTGTGAAAAAAAATATGAAAAAAATTAAATTATAATGAAATTATGTATGTAATTCTGTGTTTTGTCTGAGTTGGATTCCAAAATCTACAGCCACGACAGTTTAGAGATTTTGTGCGTTTGTTACAGTACAACTCTGAAATATACGACTCTGACCGTTTACAGACGAAACTTACACTTTTTACAACACTTTACAACACCTCTGTTACACGGACGAATTGTGAAATTACACCCACGAATGTAGTGCATTACGCCACTGTCAAAAAACGTCATCAAGGCCACATGCACAGGCATTACTATCCAAGGGAAGAGTTGTCGATTTGGCGCATGCGCCCCGCCACCGTTTTAAACCATCGGCGCCAAAATGGCAGTTCAGCAGACAAGCACACACTCGTCGTCTCAGATAAGTTTTTTTTTCTTTCCACAAAATCGGACGTTTAAGACAAGTAAGATTACGAAGATTGTAACTATAGTAGGTAAGATTTTAGGAGTTTCAAACGGTGGGCATGGCGCATGCAGCGAAACTATTTTTTTACAGTGATTTTATTCCATAATAAACGCTAGTAAAATGTCAGTTACTTAGCTGTTATTTAGGCTAAAGCATGCATAGCAACATCTAGGAAGAGGAAACCAGGGGATGATCAGCCAAAAATATTAAACACCAGGGACAAATGAAGTTGAGAAAGTGTGCATAAGCAGAGTCGTGGTAAAAGAAGTGAGAGTGGCAGAAGGGGATGGTGATGGCGGTGAGGGTTCCAGTATTAGCATAAGCATTGGTGGTGCAAATATACAGGAAATTTCTAACCAAAAAAAATTCTTGTATGAGTAATAAATAACCACAGATTTTGGCATGTGAGCACAAAATTCATAATTATCTTGCCTGGAAAATTTTCCAGGGGAAACAACGAAAGTGAAAGTTGACAAGTAGAGAGCAAATGTTCTTGGGCATGGTAGGAAGCAATCACACATTGCCTGTTTCACTCTAAATTGTTTTCCTGTAAGCTGAGAATATTTTAGGAGCCTTACGCTAACTATGAATGGCCCCCAGCCACTGGATGCAGTGTCGGTCCAAAGCATGGATAAACTGGGAGAGTTGGAAGTGAATCGAGCAATAAATAAATAAATAAATAAATAAAATAAAATAACAACCTGTGCCAAGTTGCTGTGTGGATTGTATGGTCCACTGTGGCGACTCCTTAGTGGGAGCAGCCGAAAGACCTTAATCATGCTAATTAAGGATGGGAATGACCAGAGACTGCTGGATACGATATCACAATACACAAGTGGTAATTTGATTTGTATTGTGATTCTGTATCATTTTATAAATAACCGATTCAATATGAATTATTTTCTTCGGTTTTGTTACAATCCTAAACAAACTTCATTAAAAATTATTTCTACTACAGCGGATGCTGTGCTCCCTGGCAGTGCATGAATAATTTCAAGCATAGCCTGGGCATGCAGGCAACTGACCAGCTCAGTGGTGCTTAACAAGATCTCATCCAAACATGTATGCGAACATTTTATTTAGTGAACCTTTTAGTAGCGATATACACAAGTCCATAATAATCTCTGATGCTACATGTTGAGAAAAATCACATATTTCCATTAACAGACAGACCGCACAAATGCTGAAATCCTGAAGTAGTCAGGATTTATTTTGTACATAAATGCTTGCGCATCTGCATGAATTGTACTTGGGGCAGACGAAACTTTAACATTTGCAAACATATCTGATACTGCATTGACTATTTGAATCACTTTAAAAGTACAATGATCAGCCATAACTAACACTATTGATGGGAGAAGTAAATTTATCATCATATTACATTGCCACCTGTTAAGGCGTGGGATATATTAGGAAGCAAGTGCTGGTTAGTTTTCCCTAATGGCAGCGAGGTACGGTTTAAGGCACATGGTGCTGGCTTAGCCTTTCAAAATCCCCAGATCTCAATTCTATCTGTGGGGTGTGCTGGACAAACAAGTGCGGTCCAACTTGCAGGACAAGTGTCTGGGGCGAACATATTGGTGCCAGGTACCATAGCAGAGCTTCAGAGATCTTGTTATGGATTATTGGTGTGTGCACACCTATACGCTCCAGGGTCCTAATCACTATGGGCTGCAGTAACATAGCTCACACTGTTGATTTCACACGTTTATTTCATCTGAATGCTTGGAGGAAACCAAGTACTTTCATAACTGTATTTTAAGGATAAAAATTAACAGGTAATAAATACTCGCCTGCATTAGAGGGATATGAGCTATTTCACACATGACTGCACACTAAAGAGTTTAACTGTATAATCCAGACATGCTGTCTTCAGGCTGATTCTTTCTATAACTTATGCACATGTAGGGTTACCACTGCATGGATCCTGTGGTCAATCTAATACACCACGCGTATGATATTAACGTAAGTAAAAGGTTGTATAGTATTTGATTATGTGTCCGGAACAGACAGTATCCTCGTGGTTGAAATTGAACAATTGTGTATCGGATGAAATCGTTATCGAGTATTAAATGTATTGACACTGGATGAGAAACTGAGCTCCTCATTTTGTGCAACAGTGCTGTGTGTAAAAACGCTAAAGAATTACAGCTCAACTACAGCAGTTGGACAAAAACTTTTTGCCTTTTTGTCTCCAACATGCCATCTAGTGGATATTACTTTTAATCCTCCAAATTTTACAAAATAAACGGACCAAATACGTGAACAATGCCACTCATGCAGCAGCTGTGTGCACACATGGGCACTGTACCTTTGCAAAGAAGGGACCCTAGCTGTAATGAGATGACCTAGTGCTCTTAGGGCAAGAGAAATTGAGTAGACAACAGTGTGCAGAAAAAACCCTCGTCTAAGCCTTTTACTCAGATGAAAATTACAGTCCATCCCCACATTCTATAAAGTAGTTAGAGCAAACTCTTTTCCCCGTCTCCTGTGAACTGAGCACAACCTATTTACTACATGATGAGGGTAGATCAATAAATGCTGAATATTTCTGCTCATACCTGTGCTTGGATCACTACGTGAGATTTGTGCTATGATCACTACGTGAGCAAACCAAGCTCATATCAGCTACATCGAGCGGCAGGTCTCAAAAGTGTCTCATACTGGTCTTAAGAGCAAAATGTTGCAAAAGACTTAATAGCATGGAGATTATGAAAACGGGGAGAAAAGAAAGAGAAAAAAAAAGTAGTTTAATTCACTTAGGCTGATGAGATCATGTTTCAAATATCTAGTCCGAGAACATTTGCATGAAGTAGGCTCAGCATAGTTTGACTGCAACGAGAAAGCAATACAGCCCAAAATCAATACAAAAACAGTATTTTGGAGTTACAGACTGGATTGTTCTGCTGGGGCCAGCTTCTTACTCGACCAACAAACTAATCAAAAGGACATGTGCATGCATATAGATGTTTGATCCTCAAAAACTTTAAAATCAGCCACGTACATCATTAATGTATATCTAAGCAATTATTTAAGGACATCTTAATGTTGTCTGGTCTTTGGCAAATTTTTGTGATATCTACAAACTCTTGGCACAAGCTGACAGGATGGTACTGTAGTGTTAGTCAGAGTGAAGGGTCAGACAGTTACCTTGCCATGGACTTTTTCACAAAGCAATTAAATGCCTTTCATACTCATCTTATAACAACCACATTATAAATAATTACCTTTTATTGGAGAAATCATGCTCAAAAATATCTTTATAAATATCTTTCATTTGTATGCATGTGTACACACACCTCAGCCAAAAAACAAAAAGGCAGAAAGTTTTCACTGGTCCACTTTTTGGAAAGTCACATTCCGTCCAGAGCCATGTTATCTTGGAAAAGTTCTTGTATTAATAAGAGAGTCAGAACCACTGCATAAAACCTACTCCATTCTCAGTTCTGGACTCTGTGGTGGCAAATCAAGCGTTCCCATCCGATTGGCCTCACTGATGAGTGTTTTTGTTCCTTAAGGCTACACAGCTCTTTAGTCCCAATGCTGTGAATTCTCTTATTATTGTGTGTATAGAAATGCCTTTACTTTAACACAGGCCAGAGCTCTACTGTTTTATCTTGTACGATTTGACTTCGTTTTTTCTTGTGGTCACAATTCATGGATCGCCAAACTTAGTCCAAAATCAAATTCATTATCGAATTTATATATGTTTGCAGTTGAGTGTGTAAAATTTACAAAAAAAAAAAAAAAAAAGATTTATATAAAATGTTACAAAATAATTATTCATTCAAGATATTTATAACACCATAATACTTAAAGAATCAATCACACACATTTCATCTTATAAATACAGACGTCTTGAGCTAACCCTCATCTTAAATCATGTAGATAAAATTAAAAATGTGAACAAGGATTTTACTGTGAAAGGCTGGAAATTTCCTAAAGATACAATTTTAAAAATTGCTTGTTTATGTAACAACCTCAGCAGCAGCCCCATTTCCCCTCTCACCTGTTCTAACTACTCAGCATTGAGCATCACCAGTATACTAATGACCACCCTGATTATCTGCCATACCTTAAGTTAGATGTTTTTTAATGCTTGAGTGATTCATATGTCAGTGTGGTTTAACAAACATTCCTCTGAAACTGGTCGTTACAGGGACTGGACTGAAAATGTGAGCCAAAGACTTGCCAAAAATGAGGCCACAATGTCTACGAAGCCTGGTGAACTATCAAAATGCAAGAAATTCTGGCTCTTTAAAACAAAATATGAAGAAAAAGAGTAGAACAAGACTTCTGCACAGTACTGTGTATATGTGTATAGAATTTATATACAATTTACATTCAGGATTTTACTCTATCCTCCTTTTCTTGAAGAAATGACACACCAGTTAGCACTCTTTAAAATCATTCCCCACCATAAACTAAAAATATGTCAAATTTAAAATTCAACATAAACACGAGCCATATAAAAAAAAATTTGTCAAAAGTAATGTTTCCAATGTAATTGAGTTTGTAGTAATCCAAATACACGTAACAGTCATGTAACGTATTAATGATAAACAACAGGTGTGGCAACAACACTACAAATTTATAAAAAAATATATACATATACAATAATACAAATAAAGATCACCTTATTTACTTGAGGCATACATAATTCACATGGATGCTGTGTGCTAAAAACATAGGTTGATCATAAAGGCTCATCTCTATGAAATACATGATTGCTATTTCCAAACTTGATCAGCAATTCCTATAATTTTCACCACTGGCTTGTGTGAGGTTTTAGGGTGGTCAGTTAAGAGCATGATATCGTTACACAAGCACATTTCAAACTGCAACAGTAACATGTATGAACATTACTTAGAGTTTATTTTGCACAGTTTATGCAATGCACTAAAAGTTTTACGTGAATCGAGAGTCTCAGGTTGTGGAGCTTTTGTACTGAAACATGACATGCATTACTATTATTGTAGAAGGGTTTTGGGGGAAACCAAGCTGTGCAAGCTGACAGGCCTTTGGAAATCAGTCGAGGCACATACTTGACTGAAACAAGGGGGGGAAATAAGAGGATTTTCAAGAACATACTAACAACAACTGGGTACATAACACCCTTGGCCTGGGTAATGGGAAGTGCGCAGGAAAAAACAAATATGATGCTAGTATATCGAAAATCATGTTATTTCTACCGTTTAATTATGTTTATGCATCACGTTAGATGTCGTCGGTGAAGTGAAAAAATCCTAAGTGCCAGCTCACTAAACAAACAAGGGCTTGGATTCGCAGATAGTGCAGTTTTCATGATGATACCTGAATAATTAGCATGCATTCAGGAATCTAATCTCTGACCACTTGGCTAAGCACCAGTAAAGCTACTTCATGAAAATGCCTGTGTTTATTTCTTCTGAAATGGTTTAACTTCACGCCACTCAACACAAAAACACGTAATATGGCGCATTCAAACACTGAGCTAGCATCCGAGCTAGCAGGGGAGTTATCGCAGTAATCCTAAAAAACAGGGAGCGGTCTACGTGCTAATAGCTAACACTGAAAATTCACACGACGCAGTGAAAGCTTTTAGATAACTTTAGGTATATATTTCTACATTATCACTGCGTGTACGCTATCTGGGTTAAATGCGGTTATTAGCTAGCAAACCTGACCAGGTTTAGTAGGTTAGCGAGTCCGTCCTAACCTGCACGTTAACCGGATTTATCAAGAAGTAGTTCAACTAACCCGTTGCTACTAATCTGATGCTAGTTAATCAGACAATTCAGGACAAAAGCAACAATGTGAAGTTAGCTAGCAGAAAGCCGGTTGCCACATAGTTACCTGATTAATACACGGCTAACATCTCGCGCCCAGCACATGCTATCAGCCGTGTGTACTCAACAAAGCCACACAACTACCCGAGAGAACGCAAAGTGACATCGCGTCGCAAACATTCCCCTTAAATTAATAAAAGTCAGTGACTAACAACCTTCAAATGCATAACTTGCTGAGTACAGGGTTATGTAACATGGCGAATGCAGAACGCTTAGCGGAGCAGCTAGGAAAACTACAATAATCACACGCACGACCCCTGAAAACGGTTTAGTTCAGTGCACGGGGGGAAAGTAGCCCTAAATGCCCCGCAAACAAAATTATCATCAGGTTAAAAGGCTATTTTGGAGTTTAAGCTAAAAGTAAAAGTCTGTGAGGTGGTGCAAATCTGACTGTAAAAGCCGAGAGGCAGCTTCAGTGAGCAGCATAGCTAACATTACCTTTAACAGCAAGGCCTTCGTTCTGGCGCCATCTTCATGAAGCCTCTGAAATCCAAACAGTGAACTGCAAGCAGAGGACAACACAGAGGCGGTTCTCTTACTTCAATTGATTTTTACCGAGTTTTTGCACAAGAACGCGTCACTTCTTAAAAACTACGATGAAAACTAATTCGAACAAAAGATTTATCTAACCTGTCCACCCCAGCCAGGCATTCCCTTTCTTCCGCTGTGAGCTTTGGAAAGTCCTCTTCGCTCTCACTCGCTTTCCGCGCCGCCATTTTCTTTTCCTCATCATCATCGCCGAGACTCCGAGCAGCAGCAGCAGCGGCGGTGCAGGCTGCAGAGGCCACTGACACTCCCCACGATTTCATGGAAGAGTCAAAATGAAGCAGCAGAGCCACGCCACCGGATTAATGTACCAGCTCGCCGTTCCCAGCACCTCTGTGCGGAATCCAAACGCAAAATGAGCAAGATGCCAAAATCCGTCCAGGAAAAGACTCTCCTCTCAAAACAGCCCTCTTTTCACATTGTCTTCCACGCAAATCCCTTTCGCTTTTCCCGACACCGAATGATGCACGCCGAACAAGAATGTTGATTTTTGTTTTTTCCGTTAAGTGTCAATGTAACGCTATCACAAACTTCCCCTTCAGCCGCCAGTTCCAACTTGTTATAATTGTGTCACTCAAGCGAACCCACGCCGCCGCCTTGGCCACGCCTTCGCTTGTCGTTAAAGCCAATCACCACTCAGTTCTCCAAACACGTGACTGGCCTTGTCTTGGGATCCCTCTTTTTCATAAACTTTCAAAGGGGGAGGATAAATAACAAACGACTCAACTTTACGCTATCTGTTCGTCCACTTCGATTGGCCGACATCGCTCTATTGTGATTGCGTCAAACGTTCTTGAAATATCTCATTGGTTAAAACAGCTGTCTGTTCACACTCACAACGATATGCAAAGGGGGAGATAGGCGTAATGGCTACTGTTGCCAGTTCCTCTTTTTATAAGCGATATGTAGAGTTTTTAATTCCCCACTCGAGCGTTTTTCGGTCATTTACAAAATGTACAAAATCTTTACGCCTGTTGTTCATCTATTAAAAATCTATCCTTCCTCGTTTATTCAAAATCTGATTTCGTTGCAAGGATCTGCTTTTCATTTTTCCAACTAATAATATAACTAAAATATCTATGACTTTAAAACACATGCACACGAATATGTACAGTACACATTTCACCAATAACATGAAAATCACTGACATAACTGATTATCTCATTTCAGTTGCACATGTCAAGGGTTGGGATATATTAGGCAGCAACGGAAGGGTCAGTTCTCAAAATCGATGTGTTGAAATTAGGAAAAAACGGGCAAGTGTGCATCGCTTACTTGGGGAAGAGGTGGAACAGGGGTACACTTTTGAAAGATGATCTGGGCACCAACTTGTAAAGTAAACACTATTATGACAACTGTATTCGGTATCTTGATCTGATCGAGCATCTGTGGGATCCACAACTTACAGGACCTCAAGGTTCTGCTGCTAACATCTTAGTGCCATATACTACAGAGGCCCGGTGGAGTTTATGATTTGATTCAGTTAAGCAGGTGTTTTTTATGCTATGGCTGATTGGTGGTTATCTTAATTAATATCCTTTATGTCTGTTTGTCTAGATTCATTATTTTTATGTTTATTTATCAAATTTTTCATCTAATTAAATAAATAACAAATATTTAAAAATACACATGTAATAATGCAAATGAGGTTAAGTGCTTGGATAATAAATGCATTGCTATACAGGAATTTGAAATGAAAAGATGATATTTAACGGTGCAACACTAACAAATATAGCTGAACTCTTATTAATAACCACCCAACTTGGGTTTAAACCTGTCGACAGCTGACGTAGAATGAAAAAATATATATAAAAATGGGGTGCAACTGTTAAAAGCTCTCTTGGAAGGCCGGAGGTTCAAGCTGCAGCACTGCCAAGCTGCCACTGTTGAGCCTTTAACCATGTCTGCTCCATGGGTGTCGTATAATGGGTGTCGTATAATGGCTGACCATGCGCGCTAACCCAGCCTGCTAACAGAAAGCTGGGATATGCAAAGAATAAAGAGTTTCACCGTGAAGGAATGCATAAGTGACAAATAAAGGCTGAACATAACTTAAAATAAATGTGGAAATTAAACCGTGAAAAATACGTCATGATGGCACAGTGGTGTGGGAGGTGGTGTTCACTTCACAACCTCACAACTTCACTGCTCCAGGGTTTGAATAAAATGAAACAGAAAAGCTGCCATTACATTCTGGCAAGTGCCATGTTAAGGGAAAGTGTTTCATAATGCCATATTTTGTTCAATTTGAGCTGTGACCGAACTGAAATATCAAGCACAATGTAATAGGTGTTCAAAACAGTTTTAAGGCTGCCTGAGGTGCATTTGATAGAATTACAACCACCCAATATAAGAGGTTTAAAACATGAAAGGTGCTGGCATTTATATGAACCTATAGCTTTGTAATGGCAAACCTGTTCCACCCACGAACGTGTTTTAAATGGCATTGTTGTACCCCTTGGTTGCACCGTTCTTTGCATGGTATCATCTAATATCATAACCTGCATATCTATATAAATGATTTCTTTAATATATCAATGCAGAACCTGTAATTATGTCGATATTCTTGTGTGCAGTGACATGTTCTGTACCAAACGGAACAGGATAAATAACCAGAAGATTAAAGAGTTGGCTGTATATCGTGTGCATGAACAGGCTTTAAACATGCGTTTGTCATTTGAAGATTCGCCACCAGATTCAAACGACATCGTCACTTTCTTTGCTACAGTTTAGCGCTAGGCATTATGGGAAGCTATCCACTTCCGCGATTCGGTAGCGCACTGCGCATGCGCCTTGGGGGACGCTACGGTTGTCAACAGTGCTGTTGCTTTGTAAAATGGCGGATCGTGGAGAAGGTAAATTTCCAAATGGTACCACTAAACCTGGACATCGATGCATGCTTTATTCGATCCGTTTAACTGGTTTTACCCGGTGTGAGTGTTTCTAGATAACACATACATTGTAGTCGGCTTGCCATCTTGGGGATCAGCTCCATTCCCTTTTATGATGCTTTTTAACCTGCATATTGTATTACAGTGCAGAATTAAACGCTAAGAATGTAAAATTAATAACATAGGATTTTAACTTCGAATTATTTTTTGTCATATCTGATGATCACCAAAGCTAGCTATATAAACGAGGAGGTACAAATCAGATTGTTTTTGTCTTTAGTATAACTTATTTGCATTACGATATATTATATTGTCTACTACTCGAAAGTACCGGACGAAATAATTATTTATTTTTGCAGTGTAATAGTGGTCATAGTTTTACTTGCAAAAAAAAGGTGTTGCAGCTAGTTTTATTTTCACTTTTGTCTTATGACGAGTAGCCATATTAGGGCTGTAAGATGGCCTCTCCACCAAACCATCAGGGGAAATGTTGAATCCTGATCAATGTATTGACAGAGGCAGAGAGCGAGGACGAGCTGTATGAGGTGGTGGACATCACCGAGTACGCACGGCGACATCAGTGGTGGAGTCGTGTTTTCGGGAGCAACACAGGACCTATTGCTGAAAAGTATTCAGTAGCCACACAGATCATGATGGGTGGAGTAACAGGATGGTAAAGATAGAAAGTCATGCACCTTTACATGCATCATCATATCATTCCTCTCATTATTAGGGCTCATGCACTACAACATCAGCTCCATGTCATAGTGTGTGAGGGCCCTCTTGTTTTTCTAAGGATTATTATTATTAGGGCCCAAGCACTTGACGTTAGCCCTATGCCATCATAGTGTGTGAAGGGCCCTATTGTTTTTCTAAGAATTTTTTTCCCCACCATTTGGGGATTTTGGGGGGTCTTAACATGCTCAAAAACTCATGAAAATGGTCAGACAGGTTGGAATCTGCTGAGTTTGGGCCCCAGGCGTGGCACCTCACATGAGGTTTTGCTGCATAGCCCATATACACTTGCACATATACACTGGAAACCCGGGGCTCAACTCAACAGGAAGTCCGTTATTTTGGGCTCAACTCAACAGGAAGTCAGTTATTTTGGGTAATTTGTAAAATGTACTCATTTGATACACTCTTTCTAGGGACTTTATGCGATCACCACCAAACCAGACATTGAGGATGCAAAATTGTCATGGGATTTTTTGTATCTCAAACGGGTCAGCCGTAACGATGCCTCAAACTTATGATGTGGCATTATATTGTGTGGCCTCATAGTGTGATGCTTTTTTTTCTAGCATCTGCAGGTTTTTGGAGGTCTTAACATACACACTTTACACATTCACACCACAAATTTTAGCACGCATACCTCTCTCTCTCTCCCTCACACACACACTACCACGCTAAAGAAATATTTAGGGCCCAAGCTGACATCAGCCCTATATAGTGTGTGAAGTGTGCAAGTTGTGTGGTGCACCCGGGAGGCGATGGCGTATGGTGCTTGGGCCCGCTCATCGTTGCTCGCAACTGTCATATGTCATATATGTGTTTTTCGAATTAAAAAGTCTCATAACACAAATATGACAGCTGTTAAAGTGATTTGCTGGTGGTGGAACCTACTGAATTTCAACCACCGTTAAACAACAAAGAAGAAGTGATCTATAAAAAGAGAGAAATGGACCACTTGTTACAGTACTGCACTGTAGCCGGATGATAGCACAATAATTGCAATATATATTAACAAACAAATTGAAGGGTATTTTGTCTGTATCCTAGGTGTGCTGGTTATCTCTTCCAGAAGGTTGGGAAAATTGCTGCAACTGCAGTTGGTGGAGGATTTCTCCTTTTACAAGTAAGCCAGACTTCAGACATTTGAAATAATGCTTCTTTGTCTAATTAAAATTTTACATAGATAGATAGATAGATAGATATGCTGCAATATAATTTTATAAAGAGCCTTGTTTTTTTATTTTCAGATTGCCAATCATAGTGGGTATGTGCAGGTGGACTGGAAAAAAGTAAAGAAGGATGTTAATAAGGCAAAAAAGCATTTGAAGAAGAAGGCCAACAAAGCAGCGCCCGAGCTCAATTCATTTATTGAAGAGGTAGAGTTACAAATCTTGTGTATCCATTAAAGGATACAACTATATAAAACAATTATATTTTCTCTGTAATGATTATGCAACACAAAAGTCCAAGCACTGTTCTAGAACAGACACACAAAATCCTGTTGCATCCGTGGTACTTTAAATGTCTGCTGAAAGTGGTACTATAATGTAGGAAAACGTGTATGATTATTCTAAATAGGAAGGAGAGAATTACAAAGTAAAATTACATTTTTAATCTCATTCTAATAAAATGACATGGAATCTTCAAATGGTCTAATAATTTGATATATTTTTTGTAATAACACCAGCTGCAGAAAAGATTGTATGTTCATTCTAAAATGTTGTTCTTATTGTTTTCCAGTCCACAGAATTTGTGAAGAGAAATATAGTGGTTTCAAGTGGATTTCTCGGAGGATTTCTGTTGGGTTTGGCATCTTGAGTCACAGCTGGATCTGATATTCACATGGACACTCCTTATCCAGAGTTATTCTCTACTGTATTTTTTGTTTGTTTTATTGCTCTATTCCAGAGATGTACACATAAGAAATGTTGCAGTATTTGTTGCTTTGAGGCAGAGTTGGGAAATATATTTGTGCTTCTCAGCTATCTGCATGTCTAAGAAAGAAAAAGTTGCACATAAGTGATTTCTTGTGATTAACAGAACTTCTGTAGTATGAGCCATTTTTATGCCAATTTTGATTGGTAGTGTTGTTGAAAAGGTATTCAAGTTAACACTATGGTGGAAAAAGGATGCATCTCTGTTTACATCTCCCATGTTGCATAGTAGACCTTAATCGAACCGTATTGAAGCCTGTTTTACTTTTAGAACTGTCCTTAATTGTTACCTATTGATCTTTGGTTCACAGTGGGTAATTCTGTTTGTTTCTGATGTCCTTTATTTATACATACCATGTGCTGATTCGCACAGTGTTTAACGTTTGAAGACTATGTGGAGTAACATAAAAGTTGATCTACTGTTGCTGAAGATTTATTTGTGCCTCGTTTGTGAATAGAATCATTTTATTGTAGTATGATTGTATGCGGTTTCCATATGGTATAAGTATTTACAGAAACATAAAACCAGTGCCAAGTTGTGCAGATCAGTTGGGCTGCTGTGGCGACCCCTCAAGGGGAGCAGCCGAAAGACTAACGACAACAATACTCAATTATTAAATGAATCACATGACTTTTTTTTCACCCCACAATCCTTTTACCCATAAATTTAGCCTGCATTCATGTTAAAAAGTAACCAAGATAAATATATATTTTTATATTTCCCTGTAGCAACCAACAAAATCCAAGTGAAAAATAAATAGAAATGTTTGAGCTGGGATACTTTGTTAAAGCACCTTTAGCATGTACTTTATCACACTAAAACAATAATCATCTAAAGTGATACCTTTGTTGACTTGAATTTGGGTAATTATTGTGCTAGAAGGTGACATTTATCTTCAGTTAACAGAGGCCTGCAGATTTTGTACCAGAATAGAGTGATATTTTGGAGCTACCAATGATTCCTCCTATGCAGCTGAAGAGAAGCAGTCCTGCAGCATAATGCTGCCACCACCATGCTTCACTATAAGTGTAGTGTGTGTAGTGCTCCTTGAGTGATGAACTGCCTTGTTTTATGTTTTAAAATGTTATACTATAGTCTCATTAAATTTTGCCGCATGATTTGTGTCAATTTAGGATTTTTTTAAATGGCAATTTTCCACCTATCTTCTTCCATACCTGAAACATGAAGAATGTGAGAGATTTTTCTTACATGCATGGCATAACTAGATGTTTCTCCCAGACATTTCTGCACCTCATGTTCTTGGTAATTTCACTGTGGTGCCTCATGGTCTCCACTTGATAGCCACAGTGTTTGTTCCTTGGTACATCTAATATTTTTTACAATTATTTTGTACCCCTCTCCTGATCAAAACCATTCGACGATGGGATCATGCTTTGTAAGCTCTTTACTATGATGTGGACTATAAATGGCTTCAGTAGTTGGATGAGTCAAAGAAGAGGGTAAAGGCTAAAGGTTTTTTCTGTTAAAACATTATTTTGCTTTTTACTTGAATTTCGCTGGCTGCAATATCACATTCTGTCCATTCATCTTGGAATCTCTGTAGAGACTGTGGAGACCAATGGTGACCTTTGTATTTAGTCCCATTTTTATGACCGTGGTAGGACCTCTGGTCAACATTCACACACTATGGGTGAACGGGGAATGCCAGTTAGCCTAATCTGCATGTCTCGGGTCTTTGGCAGGAAACCGGGGGAAAAAAAACAATCACAAGGGCAACATGCACACAGACCCTGTGGCGGGAATTGAACCCAGACCCTGGAGGTGTGAGGCCACTACACTGCTGTGCTGCAAATATCACATTAGGATTCAAAAGATTGTTCGCTAGGTTATTTTATTTTATTTTTTTTTACATAAAAAGTTTTATCAGGGATGTGTAATCTTATTACACACTTTTAATTTCCTCTGTATGTGCTTTGAGGAATTCTCAGACAATAATTATATTTTGATCAAGATTTTTAAAAAATCTCACTGCAATTAGAGGTAGGGTTTGGATTTGAACGTCGAAGACTGCTGAATAAAATAAGACGAAGACTTAAGAAAAGAAGAAGAAGAAAAAAAAGCAAACCCCTTCCCAACAGTGTTTGACTGACGGTACTTAGTTAGTAACCTAGTAACCGAGTGGAATGACGGAACCTTAAGCAATTTTGCAAGTTGCTCTGGAAAGGAGCGTCTGTCAAATGCCAAACTCTAAATGTAATAATAATTATGAAAATGTGCTGAATAAAAGTGTCCACGCCATGTATATAGGGACCCGTCAGCTTTGTTTGTTTGTGTGTTTGCCTCACCACCTCACACGGAGACGTGAGCACGTGCGTTGCGTCACATAGCAACTGACGTTTGGCAACAAACGTCGCCAGTTCAGACGGAGACGTGGACACGTAAACCGCGTCACGTAGCAACTGATGTTTCCCAACCAACGTCACGATAGCGACGTTTGCTGTCTGTAGTTTTTTTAGTAATTTTCTGTGGACTTCAGTTTTTTTTTTAAAACCCCAAATAAAATGGCTTTACCTGGATATTCTCCCAACAGAAATGTAAGTTCAGACTGAAACTAATTACAATAAACCTGCTTAAGTTATGTCTATATTTTTAGCCAGCTAATTAGTGTTAGATTGGTTGTAATTTGTAGTTGGTTTCGGTTGGAGTTTATAATATCAGTGTTATATGGCTTTAAAATGGTTTAATATATGAACACTAATTTTTATACTGACAAGAATGAGCTTAAACTGAGTCAATATTTGGTGTGAGATTCCTTTGGTTGTTGATGATGCATCAGTAGTCTGTGGTACATTTTATACAGTTTTCTAATCTATTGTGATCTGTTATGTAAATGTACAGTGATCTGTTACTTGAAACTTTAAGGGACTTACTAAGTAACATAGCTAGTGATCTATTAATTAAAGCTTTTAGAGGTCTAATACATAAAACATCTTGAATCTCTTACATAAAACATTCCTTTTTTATCTGACACACAAACATTTAGCACTAAAACATTTAATTTAAACAGAAAAACATGTGTTAGAAAATAAATGTAAAAAAAAAAATGCTTGAATATTGCATAAAGCCATAAAATAAACAAAAAAAGACAAAAACTTAAAAAGACAAAGTATCATATATCATTGTGCTACACGCGTTGGACCGAAAGTATACAGACACCAGTATGAAAATCACCAGTATACGGTTCTTTCCCAAACTAAAAGGCTCAAATCTATTTCAGTAAGACCATGGCTCTGCACACAAAACCATTCTTACTGTTAAAATTACAGAGTAGAGAGGTTCAATTTCACGGGATGTTTAGCCCACTCTAAACTATGGTTAATGTTCTTGTAGTAAAACTCTGATTATAAGTCTTCCTTCGATGACCTTCTTCTTTAGCTGGGAAAAGAAAAGTTTCACAAGTCTCAGCATTTTGATTACTCCAATGATATACCAATGATGGTGGGAGCAGAGAAGCCTGGCATTGGAGGAGAATTGCTCTTGGGCCAAAAGTCACGACCTAAATACTCAGTGTTTCCCAAAGTAGAGGGCAGCGAGGCCCCCTCCTGGATAGCATTTGACAAGCAGGTTTGAAAAAAAAAAAATCACAGTTTACCAGTTTACCAAAGGGTGCAGCCAGTTGTGCCGATACTATTAGGATATCCTTCTGTTGCTTTAGGTTCTTTGCTTTGATGCATATTTCCAAGAAGCTGTTACTCAAAGCAGAGAGGAAACGTACAGGATTCGAAAATGTAAGATTTATTTCTACTTGGAGGATGACACCATACAAGTGGTGGAACCAGTGCTCAAAAATAGCGGCATGCAACAAGGTAACTCTTTCAAATGACAAATCATTGACAATTCTGAGTAATCCAGTTGTGGTTAAGCTGTTCTCTCTCCATGCAGGAACAGTCATCCACCGCCAGCGCATTCCTCTTACAGCTCCTAATGATGACGAGTTTTACAATGTGCATCACTTTAACATCAACCAAGAGATCATTTTTTACTCTAGGACATTTATGATAACAGACTGTGACCCTTTCACACACAATTTCCTGATTAAAATGGGTGTACGTCTCAACATCCCTAGTGCAACACCAACAGACCCCTATACCAAACTTCGTCAGGAGGTAAGCGTGTGGGTGTGCTTTTAAACTTCACTTCGTTTTGTGAATTGGAATATTAGTGTCCTAAGACTATATCCTTTACTTTCATAGTTTGAGGAAAGCATGAAGCCACTGCGTCCATATGAAAGACAGGATACCTTAAAGCAGTTCCTTGACCAGGATCCCAAAGTTCTGCGTTTTTATTGCTACTGGGATGATACCCAAAGCATGTTTGGAGATGCCAGAGAATTGATCCTGCACTACTTCTTGGCTGATGACACTATAGAAATACTAGAAGTCAGATATGCAAACTCTGGCCGGGATACTGCTCCTAAATTCTTAAACAGGAGCAAGCTTCCAAAGGTGTGTGGCATGATGATCTCCTATATTATGATTTAGTTGTCAAAAACGACCCTTTTATTTTGAATGTATGCATCCATTTCTGGAACCTTTTTCAATAGTAGGAAGTGCTGCCATTTCTATTGAGATGAACATTTTTACAAAATGTTTAGTAACAGAGACGCTGGTGTACCATCTCTTTCGTTCTATTAAAATTAAACTTTAAATCCAGCAAAGACACAGGGCTGACAGTTGCCATTACTTTACCATTCTAGTCTAATAGTGATGGAACTGTTGGAGTACAATGACTTGTGTGCTGACACACTCATCTAAATTCCATCATTCCTGGAAGAGAACAATGCATTATTGACATACAACCCCCTGGGATTTCCGTTATTAGACTACAGACATATAAGCCACTGTACTGTAACTTCCATCTTTACTGGAACAAAAGAGACGACTGAGAATCCAACCACCGCTCCAGTTTTTTTTTCTGTCGTCTTCTGCTTGGATGAGCTTCTCCATCACCTATGCCTTGCACTCATCTTGACTGACAAGACTGACACAGCATCAGACTCCCCAGAGCAATTTTTTTCTCCCTGCTCTGGAAATCCATTTTGAAAAATGTTGGCTGGGAATATTGTTACATTAGTATCAGTTAGTTTTTTTGTTAACTTATTTTGTCATGCTGTCTGGAAGTCTGAAATTTTATTTCTTTACTATTTCTCTAAATGTCAATGGTAAGGTTTGCGCAAATCCCCTGGTGGGAAAATGATAGCTTTTAAGATATATTTTAATTAACAGAATTCTTCAGCCAATTTTTCGAGACAGATTGCAGTTATTTTCACTTGCCTTTCCTGAACAGCATGCTCCTACTCCCTTACGCTTGCCTGGAGAAATAACAGACCGCACTGTCCTCAATGCGTTCGGGCCAGCCGGACACGGGGGTCGCTACATTTTGGACAGCCTTAATGTGAGTTATAAAGGAATAATAAAAGATATCTTTCTACTGCATAAACTGTTCTAAATTAACTTAGATTACATTCATCATTAAATGAAAACAGTCTTAGTTGTAAATGCTTTTGTTTCTCAAGCATTTTAGCATTTTCATTCATTTGCTGAGTTAATAGTAAAGTTGGAAAAGCCAGATAATTAAACTGTTCTTGGGTATGTGTATGGTTTCAGACTGGTGCTGTACACGACGAGTTATACACGGATCGTGACCTGACCCTAGGAGGGGTCATTAATGTCTGGGGCCGGAGAGTGATTATTTGTGACTGCGACAACTTCACCAAAGAGTACTATCGTTCCAAGTATAGCGTCGGTAAGTCACAGGGCCGTGGAAAACGTCGAAAACTTAATTAGGATCAGTTTATGTAAAAATTTAGCTCCAGGCTCTGGCTGTTTGGAAACTGACTACATCTGGTCAAGTACGTTTTATGTGAGTGTCACCACATGATGTCAGTATTGAGTTCAGATGTTAGAGTTGTTCATGATGAAAATAGCTTTCACTCGTCTCTGTTACACCTCTTCTTAGTTATATTACTTTCGGATTGATTTTACTGATGGTGCTTTCCATTAACCTAATGGTGTATTGGTGAAAACGAAAACAGATTTCCAACCTGCTATTGTTAAAACTAGATGAGCAACCATTAGAGGTGTTTGTGTGTGTGTGTGTGTGTTTCTGTGTAGTGGACTTCACTCCTGTGAAGTATAAGGAGTCACCACCAGCTAAAGCAGCAGTCCCATTCCCTCCTTACACTGGCTTTGGATCGGAGGAGGACTCCCTTTGTTCCTGCCAGGGCCTGCTGCCCAAACCCCCTCAGAAAGACTTCAAGAAGCTAATGGAAAAGGACAGGTAACCAACCACATGCTTTCTGTACTAAGTTCTCTCAGAACAACATGCTGAACACTTCCTTCCACCTTTTACCAGAATGAATATTAAGGCTAACAAAGGAACCGACATCTCCCTGAGAATTTGGTTTGATTTTCGGAGAATTGATCTGACTTAGGGTTAAGTTCCTCGTCTGTTCCACTTCTGTTTCCATTCGAAATGCGTTCAGTAACGGATGGCAGACAAGACCGGTCTCTTGTCGGTATGTTTAATCGACATTTAGGTTGAAATCCATTGTACATGTTTATTGTTCCAGTGTGTGATAATGATTAGTAATATAATACAAAAACCAAGATTATAATTTAATTCTATTTCAACTTTAGCGTATGTTTTGGTTGTTGATATTAATATTAGTTAAAAATTCTATTCTACTATGTCTGTATGACAGGCAGGGGATGGAGAGCCACGTACTGAGATTTATAGGCAAGATGCTGACAGACGACCCTGCAGACAAGGAGCGCACATTCATCATCTCCTTCTACCTCAGTGATGACTCTATAGCAGTGTTTGAACCCACCCAGAAGAACACGGGTATGTCTCCATCTTCCCCATCTTACAATCACTGACTGACAACAAATTAGCTTTGTCAAACGCCCATCCAGTCTGACGTAGTGTGAGAACTGAACACACAGCACAATTCCAGCAATCTTAAATCTTTTTAGTCATCTTTCCTCAAATTATTCTTGGCATTCTATATGTGATGTCCTGTAAACACATACATACACATAATTTAAAGGAAATTGTGGCTATTTGAAAAGGGGAAAATGAAATGATTAATGTTGTCAAATTGCTAATGCAGTTACAGAATTAACTGTATATAACAACAAATATATGCATATTACACTGAAGGAGTTATCGGAGGTAAATTCCTGGAGAGGTGCTGTGTGAAGAAGCCAGGACAGGAGCTCTTTAAAAGTGAGATGTCAGAGTACTACAAAGCTCAGGATTTGTATGTGGGAGCCAGAATCAGTATAAAAAACCATCCTTTCGAGTTAGTGGATGCTGATGAGTATGCTTTCAACTATATGGAACAACATGCAGAAGAGGTAATGCACATGCAAATAACTGTTATTCTTATTCTGTATTATTTAAATTCATTTACATGTTTTGCCTTATGATTAAGCTTATCCCTTATAGTATTTCGCAGATAAGAAATATACTTTAATTACTGTTACTCACAGATTTGTTGTGACTATTCTTGCACAGTTCCACAGAGCCAACATTTGCACTATTCTGAGCAAGTTAAAGTCAATTCCTGAAGAGAAGCGAAAGGAAATCAAACAGTTCCTGGCATTAAGTGACTCAAGCAACACTGGCTTCATTCCTTACGAGTCTTTTAGGTACACAGCCAAACTCAGAATATTTATTTTATAAGCATATAAATGTTTAAATTCTTCTATTTACCTGATTTTAAAGCAACTAGTATGCAGGGAATGACATTTCCAAAACAGCAGAAAGAGCTCTCACACATTCTACAATCCTACTTGCTTCGCACACTGCATGCGTCCATGTTTTCATTAATCCTCACAAGTAATAATACAGTATATTCTCCATGGATTTCTCGTCAGACACGGCTCCATGTGATTGAGCAGCTGACTGCCTCTGTGCCCTTACAGGTCTCTGTTGGCAGATATGGACTGTCAGCTGTCAGAGCACGAGATCATGACGTTAGCACGTACCTACGCGGCGAGAGAGCAGCCTGAGCTGGATTTGAGTCGCATACTGGCCAGTGCTCAGGACCACCTGAAGAAGAAACAATTTGAGAGTTTTTCAGACATGCTACGAGCTTTCACTCATGAGGACAGAGACGGGTATAACAGCAGCTCTGCATTTTATATTAATAACCAGGAGATGGAGCATTGTCCTTGGTCAAGTCACAGGTTGTTTTGTACTTGACACAGTCTTATGCATGTTTCACTCAAATCTGACCACAAACTATTATTTTTTCACCCCACAACCTGAGTAAATGAGAAGTATGTAAATGTGAAGAAGTCTAAATGTTGTAGGGTTTTGCATGAATGCATATTTTCATAGAAAAACAAGCAGATCTGTGCATTTCTTGAAACACATGGTCACACAGGCATTGCAGCTGTACACAAACCCTAAGCCTGAGCTAGAGCAGCGTCAGTCTGCAGACCCTGCGGCTCCACGTTCAGGAGCTGTGATTAGTTCCAGCGGTACAAGTAAAGCATTGGAACCAGATGATCTCCCAAAACTTGTGGCGTGTAGCAAATAGATGACTGGAAGCATTAATGGATTAATGTGCATGAAATTTTTTATTTTTTTAAAGTTATGTCACTCAGTAAAAAGGTTACAGTTGTCTGTGCCTACATACAGTATGTCTGATCCACTCTTTAAAAGGAAAAACAACTGTAGACTCACACCTGAATTATGTATCTTTAATTAATTTGTATTTGTTTTTTGGTACATTGAAGAAGTGGGCATCTTTCCACTAAGGAGGCTAGGATCATCTGCAAATCCTTCCACTTACCACTGGATGATGAACTTTTGACAGCCATTCTGCACAAGTAAGTAGTTCTGTTTCCCTATTTTTAAGTGTTTAAGTCAAAGTTTTATTTACATGTCTTTATTCTGAAAGACGTCACATTTGTTTGTTTTCATGTTTGCATTCAGATATGAAAATGAGTCAGGGAGGATGGACTATCATGCTTTCCTGTCAGGGATCAACTGGAGAGAGAATGCCTTTGTGCCACTTCCACCAGATGCTGCCGTGAAAGTGAGTGAACACCAGTTAATACACCTGAAGGAACTAGAGGAGGTGAAATTTTAATCACTTGTTAGACATGGAAAGTGTTTTGAGTCAACACCCTGTATTTCTTTGAAGCTTTGTGTGCCATCATTAGCAGACATTGCTACACACACTAAGGGCTAAAAAAACAAGAGTGTGTTTGGAAATGAGGGCCAGGTGGCAAAGTTCCATTCTCTGGCTCTCAACCTACCACAGAGGTACCTCTAAGCTTCACCTCACTCAAATCAGCCTTGAGAAAAACCCAGTCAACTCTTTTTATTGCAGGACTTTAATTTGGCGCACTATGCCATCTAAACAGAACCATCTGCTTCAGCATTCACAAAATAGGTGGAGAAAAGGTGTTTTCACCAGTAGATGGGGCTTTTGATTATTTTAAAATTATTTTTACTTGTTACTTTTAAATTTAGTATACTCAAAAATGCACTGACCAATGAATAATGTTAGTTTAGACCAGATCCTTGTGTTCTGTTAGTGTACAAATTTAAATAATGATTTAACTGTAATGATTTGAACAATTGTACAATCCTTATATTTGGACAATTGTTCATATAATAAATTGGTCCATGGCTCAATTTACAATGCCCACTGACTGAAAAAACTTTGAGAACCCATGCTATTAAAATCTGACTGTAACAGTGTTTTGTGGGACACACAGGCAGGTGCAAGTTTTTTTATTTTTTATTTTTTTGCTTTGCTTTAATTTGCTTTGTGCTGCTTTGCATGTTTTTGCTTTGCATTACTTGCTTTGCTGACATCTATCTGACTGTCACTGTCATTTTCCAGCCATTTTCTCTTACACTGCCTCGTCTAGAAGGCCACACACCAGTGGAATATTCTGCTGTTATCAAGGAGCTTTCCAGATACAAAGAGGAGTGACGTCACCTTTGGCATCTTCATGTCACTGCTGCAGTGCATTATTAAATGGAAGCTTACCGTCAGAGATGATGTGACGCAGAGTGATTCAGGCCTTGTGTAGGCACAGACGTAAAGACATTCATTAAAAAATATAAACAAACAAAAACAGGAGTAGTCCAGCTAGCAATAAAAAACAGAAAAACAATATCAGAATTCAACAACAAAACAGCAACAGGTGCGAAAAACTATTAACTGTCAAAGCTATTAAATCTATCAGGAAAAAAAGCAGAGCTATCATAACTATTATAACTTAGCTTTGGTTGGAACTGAGTGCTGGAGGTCAACCTCCATCTCAAGCTAAGCCAGCTGAGTGGTAAGCACTGGTCCTTCCTCCAGAAGCTCCTGCATAAATTCAATTGCATGCTGTGCTGGAAGCAAAGTTTAGCATATGTACAGAGACAATGAAACTAAAACACTGGCCAATCTTCATTGATTGCTCTTACTAATGGCATGTGCAGAGTGTGAAGGTTTAATTAGCAGAATAGCACAGTTTTGCTTAAAATATTGCCATGCACACAACATTATGGGTGACATATCAGAGTTCAAAAGAGGACAAATTGTTGGTTCGCATCTCGCTGGTGCATCTGTGACCAAGACAGCAATTCTTTTTGATGTATCAAGAGCCACGGTATCCAGGGTAATGTCAGCATACCACCAAGAAGGACGAACCACATCCAACAGAAGTAACTGTGGACGCAAGAGGAAGCTGTCTGAAACCCGGATTGTATCCAAAAAACATAAAACCACAGCTGCCCAACTCACTGCAGAATTAAATGTGCACCTCAACTCTCCTGTTTCCACCAAAACTGTTCATCGGGAGCTCCACAGGGTCAATGTACATGGCCGGGCTGCTATAGACAAACCTTTGGTCACTCGTGCCAATGCCAAACATCAGTTTCAGTGGTGCCAGCAGCAAAAATCTTAGGCTGTGGACAATGTAAAACGTGTATTGTTCTCTGATGAGTCCACCGTCACTATCTCTCCTACAGCCAGGAGAGTTACGGTGTGGAGAAGCCCCAAAGAAGCGTACCACCCAGGGCTCGAGCATCAGGTGGGCAGGAATCATGTCAAGGCTTTCTGTGATATCAGGAAACAGAGCAGAGTTATCATGACAAAACTGAGCAACTGGTTGGGACAGGGTGCTGGAGCTCTGTCTGTTATCCTCCATCTTGAGTTGAGCCAGCTGGGTAGTGAGCACTGCTCCTTCCTGCAGAAGCTTCTGCATAAATTCCATTGCATCCTGTGCTGGGAGTGTATGACATATGTCTGCTGGATGGCATACACCAAATGCTGACGGTCTTCGCCGTCTGCCCTCCATTGGCACTGGACACCATTGTGCTCTGACCTCTTGGTCCCTTTGTCATGTTCGATAAGGGGTGCCACTTCACTGTGAATACAGATGTGCTGTATACATCTTAATGTGAGCAAGATCTTGCCCAGCTCAGCTGTGATGCTCGCTCAACCAGTGATAATAAACATAGAACAATAACAGCAGAAATCAACAAGTGCGAAACAAAGACATAACCAAGACTAGGGGTATTTATACACAACCAAATCAGACTAAACTAGACTAAAATGACTGTAAATGACATGACACAACTGGTGAAAATCTTGCTGGGAAATGAAGACTGAAACAAACATTATCATAAAACTCTCAGCTCAAACACAAGAAACATATTCAAGGGTACAATGTTTCCTCTAGGAGTTCTCCATGATAAACACCCAGTTCATTTTAATAGAATTTGTTTCATTAAACTGCCATTCTCTGTGGTGGCCAGGCTTACCTTGCCACACCTTATAATCTGCAATCTCTTCTTAACATCAATGAATCTTAATTATTAAGCATTAAAAAATTTAACATTAAACATTTTGTTCAAGATTTTGTTCATTTGCCTTTAGCTTTGATTGCAGCACACAAAATGGTGGCCAATTGATGGGTGAAAATGATTTCTTATGCTCCCAGGGTCACTCTTTTATAGTTTGACTCCTGGAATATGCCTGTTCCATCAGGGAAGAAAAAAGTGCATTAATGGGAAACCCTGGCCATAATGTTGCTGAGCAAACTAAAGCAACCGCAGATCATAACACTGCCTCCAGAGGCTTGTACAGTGGGCACCATGCATGATGGGTGCATGACATCTTGCACTTCCCTTCTTACCTTCACTAGCCCATTGCTCTGGAATAGGGTAGATTATGACTCATCAGACGAGATGTCCTTTTTCCATTGCTCCAAAAACATCTGTATACAAAATCAGCCATAACGTGACCACTGACAGGTAAATGAACAGCATTAATCACCAACTATACACCAGCAAAATGATGACAGGATCATGGGCATCCAAGGCTCATGCAGGCCAGTAGTGACCAAAAGGCTGTCCGTCCATCTGATCCCACAGAAAAGTCTGTGCAGCACAAATCGCAGAAAACGTCAATGCTGCCCACGAAAGAAAGGTACAAGAACTCCCATTGCACCACAGCTCTCCGTGTATGGCCTCTGAACCCCTAAGACCCTGAGCCTATGACGTACCTATGATGTGCTGGACAAAGAAGTCCGATCCATGGAGGCCCCACCACTCAACCCTCAGCACCCAAAGGACCTGCTGCGAACGTCCTGTGCCAGATACAACAGCACACCCCAAGGTGCCCTGTGGAGGGCTAGAACTGTTAAGGTCACACAGCCTATTAGTCTCAATTCTGTGGGGTTTTGTTGCACTGTGCTTTTGCTTTAACTATAAAATATAGCTATGATTTCTGCTGTTATTTACTTTTTTTTTTTTACAATACAACTTCACCAGGCTGTCACATTATTTAATTTACATTTTTCTCCACCACATTTCTATCAATAAGATGAAGGCTCAGCACTATCCTTAACCCAAATCCAGCTATATCAAATATCCTTAGTTGTTTTCTTTTCTTGACTCAGGCCCTTCTGACAAGGCAGTGTATTATGAAAGCTCTCATAACACGCCGTCATTGTGATCAGTAATGACCAATTAACAGTGATTAAGTCAAGTGTCAAGTCAACACATTTACACTATTTACATTTGTCCTGCTGTCATTTGCAGTTTGATATAGACTGGAAAGGAGGAGCAGTAGGCCCTGAAGTAAAGACCATCAACTACTCTCTGTTACTGGATGATGTCTTTGGCAATGCCCACACCAATACAGTCAGCTGAGAGGCATGGAGATGTTCTGTCTCCCACAGACAGCAACATATTTTAAACAATGAGAACATGGTTGGACCTATGTTAATGAAAGAAAGGTTCAAATTAAGGTATACCCCTATCATATCACCCTTGTGCAGTATGTTTGTGTGTTTATTATGAGTAGATAAATGATAAATTAAAGGTAAAATTTATTTAGCGAAGCCTTATCCTACCATGTGCTACTAAAACAGCTTCACTTTGCCTAGGTACAGATTCTATACATAGCTGGAACTTTACTGGAGAAATAAGAACCATTCTTCCCAAAGATATTTCTTCAGTTGCTTTTTTAAGGTGATCGTGGATGAGAGTGCCTCTAAAACTTGTCTCCAATATCTCCCGTAGCTGTTCATATGTGTTGTGATCTGGTGAATGTGAGGTGATTCCCAAAGTGTTTTTACTCTTCTTATACCACAACAGATTTTTGATTTATTAAAGAAACATTTCCCTAATTATAGTTACATTTATTTTTGTGACAGATCTAAGAAAAATGTTATTACTTATGACTACTATAAGCGATATATAATATATTTCTGAGAAACTACAAATGCCTTTGTTACACTGTTACATCTTATCTGAATTATGCTGTTAGTATATGTATGATGTAACTAAAGTGTATGCCAGTAGATGTAAAAGTAAGAAAAAGATGGAAATTTATGTTATACTGTGCTAAATTTCTATAACTATAACTATTTTATGAATATAAATAAGAATGAGGGATGTTTTATATATGGACTTGCAGTCCCGGGTAATTCTTGCATAGGTCACAACAGGCTGTAATTAGGCACATGATTTGATTGTAAGTGGATAATGCAGAACAATAAATTCTGAAGTTAATGCCTTAGTAATCAAGGTTTGATCATTGAATGAATCATGATGAGTAAATTACTTCACACAAGCATGACTGAATCTTTGTCCTAAGCCACTACACTTACCAAGTCATCAACTTTGTGGTCTACAATACAAAGGTCTATTAGTGCCCACTGCATATTTTACGCAATATCCTTTCTAAAATGGGAGTATGAGCAGGATGTGAGACACTGTGCTTTCTCCGGATAGTACGTGGACATCAGATAAACCTAAAACTGAACATAATATACTTCTTATTCATTTGTGACTGCAAAAGTCAGTCACTGATGAGCATGTGTTTACTGTATGAAAACGTCATCCTTAAATCTTTCTTCTTTCTGTCATTCGATCCTAGTAAAGATAAATTTAGAGTTCCTAAGTATCAGCTGATTCAATTGGAACAAATGCAAATTCTGTGTTATAGACATTTTGGTTGTAATATTGACTGTATTCTAGATTTTAATGTTGCCTGGTTCATGAAAACACCATAAATATGTGTGGAATTGACAGTGTTTATGTTTTTTGATCGTGGATAAACATCTTTAGATACTTACAAAAAGTAAAAAGTAGATACTTACAAAAAGTGTATGTCTGGCCAGTGAAGCTGAAATAACAACTGTAAAAAATTAAATGGACATCAGATGAGTTCTTAGAAGATTTAGAAGCTAAAAAGCTCATATGTAATTTAATAATAAAATGATTCAAACATTGTTTCAAGATGTGCCTCCTCCTTTTACGCAATATTGTTGTTAATTTATCTATCTGCTTTCATCAATTTAAATGGAAACATTTATCATAACATTTCTGCTTTTACATTTTGATCTAAGGGTATTAGTCTATAAAACTCCATAATAGTCTTTTATCCTTTCTCTGAAATGGTTAGCAATTTGTTTATTAATAACATAGTACCTTGAAGTCTAGTTTCCTTCAGATAAAAAGCGCTGAATAGTTTCAGTTTGTTGTCCAATAATTAAAATCACAATGGAAAATGTAATTTGCTTATAAAGATCTGTAATGAAACATTTGTTAGTGCTGACCACAGAACTATGCAGTACTAACAAAATGATTGTTTTTTTTTTGTTGTTGTTGAGACAGAGATATGCTGCTGAAGATGTAGGGAACAAGCTGTTTTCACTTCTTGGCTTAGAATTTAATTTTCCAGTACAAGCCTAATTCTTTTTAATGTGCTGTTATAATTGATTTCACTTTGTCCATACTGATTCAAAGCATAGATTAATTTATTGTGAGTATGCTTCACTTTAAATATATTGTATGACTGTTCTTCTTGCCTCTCTCTATTCATACCTGGTACAGTAATCAGTGAGTTGTCTTTGGCTGTGTGTAGTCCGAACATTATTTTAGATGGTAAAATGAAAAATGTTATTCTATACAGGCTGTAAATTAGAGCGGCGAGACTATTTTCATGCGGGTCTACGTTCCCAGTGGAGGTCATTTTTGGAAAGTGGTGGGACTGTTTTTCTGCATTCACCTTGTGGATATAAATCAACCAGAATTATGAGACCTCATTTTCTTACATGTAGCTTGAAACAAGACTTGAAATCGACCTCTCGAAAAGAAGACTGAAATATGTCTCAAATCCGTCGGTGTTCATTTCCCCCTGTCATTCTTCACTTTGCTAACAGGCTACAAAGCACTGCAAAGGCAGTCTTCTGTTGTGGCTTTATGGTAACATGAAAGCCATTTTCAGCTGAAAGAAGGGAAGATGCACATGGGCTCTCTTTTATCAAAGGGGAAAGCCATGGGTCTGGAACAAGACATACGGCTAAACACTCTTAGATCTCAACATTGTCACTCACCTGAGCGGCCTTTTATCCTGTCTCTTTCGTTCCTAAATTGCTCAGTGTGTGTTGGGGTCATGGGAAAATGGTGTGGTGGTTGCATGTTCTGGAGCTACATTTTGTGCAACAATGTCAAAGCGTTTTAAATACATAGAGGAGGCAAACACAAGAGACATTCCACTTAAGAAATTCAACTTGGTAAGAATATCTGCCAAAGCCATTTTACACTTATACTGACTGAGTGAGCTGTTGAAATGATATGTCAACCCCCTACATTTAACTACTATTCATAAAAGTAGACAAAGTTTTCAGTTATTTTAAGCCCCTTTGACAGTTAGTTTAATGAATATCCTACACATTTAATGGTCCAATTAGATCAGACAAAGTACTGAGTCAAAGTACCGTGTACAGACATAATGTTTTGAGAAATAGAAGCAGTTCTGTAATTGTATGGTCTAAATGGAGAGTGTTGGTAGTGTCTTTGTGCTGCTGGATTGTAAATAGTCCTGTCAGAGGGCGAGGAGATGGAAGGTGAGAGATAAATATGACTTCAGCTTTTTAAGTTTCATAAACTTTTGACCCTTAAAGGCCTACTTAGTTATGCCAGTGCTCCCTTGATTTCCCTGGAGACTTTCAACTTTTAAACTAGTTTTATGAACAGATGTGTTCCAGCTTGTAATATATATATATATATATATATATATATATATATATATATATATATATATATATATATATATATATATATATAGCAGTTTCCATGCTTATATAGTTGAATGAAAACTGTTAAAACAATGCCTGAAATGAGAAGAATTTGATTATCAGATTTTTATTTTGTCCATGGTCTTAACTCTCTTGGACTGAGTCCACTCCTCAATTTGAAGATTACTAACTCCCCTCTGGTGCCAATATTTGCGGTAATTTAATACGCCTCATTCTTCCCTCAACTTCTGCCATTTGAAATTGCTAAAATTATTCGCATTTTAAACAATTGAAAACATGTTTTAAAAACCTCTGTTGAATGCTTTCTGTGTCTGAAAGGTAAAATGACAATTGTTCATTCTTTGTAAATGTAATTCCTTCTGTCTTCTCTTACCCTTGATGTGATTTAAATAAAGACATTTCAAAGGCTATTATTGAGTGCCTGTCCTATTTAAACTGTTTAACTTTAGACTGGCCTCTAAAGTTTGCTTGGGTCTAAATAAACCTTTTCTAAAGATCTCAGTTACAGTTGAATAATAATTAAGTCATTTGTTGTCCATATAAAGGTGGCAGATCAATGCACATATGTAAACATTGTAGAGTATAACATAGTATAATATACAGTAGTATAGTAAAAAACTACATTTAGACCTTTCTTTTCTAATTGAGAAGGATGATCAATGGCTCACACTTACATCTCTTCATATTTTATGTTATTGATAATACACAAATATTCATTGTCCTTCAGGGTCTGTCAAATATTGGTTGTGTCTTTTCTTGTTATATGTTGTTGTTGTAGTTCTTATTTATTATTATTATTATTATTATTATTATTTTAAAGATTTCATGCCATGACCCTTGTGTGTGCATGTAAACCCTTGTTTTTTTCTGTTTAAAACCAAGGCTAAAATTTTATCCTAGCTTGAACATCATATGAATTGTGTGAATTTCTCAATCACCTTCCGAACCCAGTGGTGACCCTGTTGTTTATGGGAGACTACAGTCACTGTAATTATGCTTTTAGACCAGTTGTTTTTTAAACAAACTAATTCTGCTAACAGTTTTATAACCCCAAGCTCGTAAAAGAAGGCTGGCTGTTGCTCACCTTTGATTCTGCAACCATTCCATGGCTGGAATCACCATTTGCTTTGTGAGAGCGTGCCAGTGTGTCAGCTGTGCGGATGTGTCACAGAAGTGATATATGACTGCTGTGTCACGTTCCACGACTATTCCTGAGATGTGCATCATCTGTCCTTTCCGTTTTCCTACTGATTCTTCTATAAAAATGAGGGGTGTTAATGTCAGAGGAGGAGGTTGAGAGGAGGGGGAGCAGTGTGTGGGTGGGTGGGTGGGAGGAAAAGAGGGAGTCAAGAGCTCACACACAATCGGTGTGCGTGAGAGGGAGAGAAAGAGAGAGAGTGAGTGAGTGGGGAGAGGAGAGGGAAGAAGGAGGTTTTAAAAGCAATTGTTATTGAAGCATTTCCACTTCAGTCCAGGGAGGTGCAGTTGAGGTTGGATATCGAGAGCTACGAGGAACAAGAGAGAAGGTAAGATCACCCTGAATCTTAAGGTGACCCAGAGATCAAGGGTGCCACTTTGCATGAGCTGCCTTTAGTCATTAGTCATTATGTTGCCATCTAGCTGATCGGCTGATTTTGATCAATGATCGGAGTGGTTCTAAGCTTGTTGCACAGCATATTTCTTATTACCTGAGGAGGTATTGTTATCAGAATGCCACCTCCAAAGCCCCTTTTTTCTTTGTGGGTTTCCTCACACCTTCATCAGCACTCCTTGTGAACAGCAGAGACAAGGTAATTTATGCAGTGTGTGAGTCATGAGTGAAATGAGTTAGTTGTAAGCCCTGAGCCTGGGGCAGGTTGTTGGTTTGTGCATGTGATGAGCGTCACAGTGTGATCTATGGTACGTTGACTGCTAAGATGAGCTACTGCCACTGCGCAGACAGAGGCTGAGAATTCATAGCTTAGGCTTTCAGGAAAAAAATGTGTATTGTCTTCATTTTTATGGAGGTGGATGAAAGGCATCACATGATTTTCCTCGCACAGTTTGAGACAAACCCCACCAACACACCACCACT
>JAAGKR010006019.1:9430-25064 GCA_011419295.1 Clarias macrocephalus
TCACACACACACACACACACACACACACACACACACACACACACACACACACACACACACACACACACACACACACACACACACACACACACACACCCAATGTGCGCATGTGTGCATGTTTTTTCTCTCTCTCTTTTTAAAAGTCTTCCTGGATGTATGCTCTTTATTATTCTCTCTCTCTCTCTCTCAATTGTCTGTAATCACATGGTTTTATCCCTCAAGGGGCTGCCAGAGGAGCAGATGTCCATTCACATGACTATGAACATTTATGCAACCTATATAATCTCTCTCTTTCTCCCTTACACAGCACACACACACACACACACACACACACACACACACTAGGCATTATCTTTATGTCGATGTGGATGTACATATTAAAATGGACTGACCTTTAATACCTGAAACACACACACACACACACACACACACACACACACACACACACACACACACACACACACACACAATGCATTTCCACTGACATGCCTTCATTGCACTCTGACCTTTCTGTAAAAAAAAAAAAACAGTAATTGTTGACTCATTTATTAAAAAAAAAAAAAAAAAAAAAACTTTTTTGCATACATTTCTATTTATTTATTTATTTATTTATAAATCGCTTGTCATTTGTGACTGCGCGGATGTTTTCACAACGTTAAAAACATGGCATATTTTGATCGTTCGCTTCCTATAAAGAGCCCCTCGCGCGCGCGCGCACACACACACACATACACACACATGCGCGCGTGCACACGCACACACACACTTAGGAACAAAAACACCAGGTGGCACCATTAGTAATTCGGCTGCAGCTCATAACGCTGAATACTAACCTGAAGCTTTTGCGACTGATACAGATTACAGGCCCCAGGTGGACACACACACACACACCAGCACACTTACACACACGCAGTCGCTGTCTGCCCGCTGGTCCCTGTCAGTTGCGCTGTTGTTCCTGACAGCTGTCTCCCTGTAGTCCAACAGGTGTTATTAGCCTCTGTCTCTCTCTCTCTCTCTCTCTCTCTCTCTCTCTCTCAGTCTCGAACACGTTTAGTTGCTCTCTCACCCTCTTGCATCCATCTGTGTGTAACAATGACAGAGGCTTTTAAGCTAGAGAGCTGTGACACATAAAAAAGGGCCACTCGATTGCTCTGACCTTCCTCTCCGTCTCTCTCTCTCTCTCTCTCTCTCTCTCTCTCTCTCTGTGCTACACCTCAATAGTTAATATTTATGTTTATTAACGCGGGCGTCATTGTCCCAGTGACAGCAGCCCCACTTTAACCATTAACACAAATGGGAAAGGCTTCTGGTTTCATGACAGCTCACAGCGGGGAGTCTTTATTCCTCCGAACGGAAGGAGACGGACGCCGTCTCGCCGACGTCTCTGCCTCTCTTTCATGCCACTTCCTGCGCTCTCTCTCTCTCTTTCTCTATTTCTCCCTCTTTCTTTATTACAAAAAAAAAAAAACAGAAAGCTATTTGTTCTGTAGAGATGTGACAGTGTGTGTGTGAGATAATTACAGACATTTACTCAGGGAACGGAAAAATAATTCTCTTTAGAGTTTTCTGTTGGTGGAAATTTCCAGAATGGAAAGTGTTTAATGCAGACAGACAGGCAGACAGACAGACGGACAAATGGACAGACAGACAGACAGACAGGCAGGCAGGCAGACGGACAGGCAGACAAATGGACAGACAGGCAGGCAGGCAGACAGACAAACAGACAGACGAACGGACGGACAGACAGACAGGCAGACAGACAGAAATGAATGTGAATTTCTTTATTTAATATGTATACTTATAGACAAACTCTGTGATCATGTGATCAATCAAGGTGTCCAGTGATGCTTATATATTGCTCTGGGTGATTTGTGGTGTCTTCCAAAAGTTTGTGCACCCCAGTTCTAAGTAATGAAGTCTGATTTAGAATTTTTAAAAAATCTATCTATCTATCTATCTATCTATCTATCTATCTATCTAAATTTGTGATCATATATATGTGCACCCAGTTATGCTGAGCGTAAATGCAGCCATTCACAAGACTATAGAGCTCTGTACATCAGGGTGGAAACATGTTTGTGTGTGTGTGTGTGTGTGTGTGTGTGTGTGTGTGTGTGTGTGTGTGTGTGTGTGTGTGTATATATGTGTATATGTGTGTGGTTGTTCTAAAATAAGAATTGTGGGGGTGGGGCCTGTATTGTGGTGTAGAGGTGACAGGGTGTGGGCACTTCCAGGAAAAAAACCCACAACCTGTGTGTGTGTGTGTGTGTGTGTGTGTGTGTGTGTGTGTGTGTGTGTGTGTGTGTGTGTGTGTGTGTGTGTGAAGAACACAGCTTTATTTTAACATGGTGTATTATCTGGGTAGCGGTAGTGTAAATGGACCTGGATGACTCCAATCAGCAGAAGGCGTCTCAGCCGACGTGACCCGATCACCATCACAGGTGAATCACGAGGCGTCTCCGGGACTCACTCGCTCCAGCAGCTGGCTACAGGTCGAGCCAAAATGGCCGAGCACCTGGCTGAGGGTGCGGATGGAATCGGTGGCTCTGTAGTGGCCCGTGTGACTCAGCGCCAACTTTTCAGCCCTGAGTGCCAAAAACTCTCCCTCTGTCTCTCAGTGTCTCTCTGTTTCTCTTTGCAACTCGACAAACAATTCCGTCACCACGTCTCGTCTCTCTCACAGACGCTTTCGCAGACTTTTCACCTAGAGAACATTTAGTTTTTTTTTCCTTGACTCCATTTTTCCAATTTTTTCCCCCTCATCATGTAATTTTTTTATGCAGTGTATAAAAACAGGGCTTTGACTGAAAGAGAAAATGTTATACTGCCTTGCTTCAACATCACATCCTGAAGTCTTTTATTCCTCTCATCAAACAGCAATTTTAAGCTCATTTTAATTTTGATTTACACTTTACTCATTTGATTCAAGTTTGGTTCCCATAAAGTTATTCAGAGTTTTTTCTGAGAACGTTTTTTTTTTTTTTTTTTTTTTTTAAATCTTGGTTCCCATCACGCTTTTGTGGTTATTGAACAGTTTAAGAATGTTAAAAGAAAACGACAAAATAAAAGGTTCGAATGCTGCATTAACGCCGTATAAACCTGCTGCTCTAGAAAACGAATCAGCCGCTTCCGAGTGAATCCGAATCCGGCGGCGGCGCCGAGGTGGAACGAGTGCTAAGAAGTCCATAAAGATGAGAGCGAAGTGATTGTTCATTCTTAATGAGAGACGAGAGAGAGAGGAAAGCGCTCTGAGGGGGGAGAAAAGCGAGGGAAGAGAAAGGAGAAAAGGGGGGGAGAAAAAAAAAAGAGAAGGAGGGGAGGATGAAGCAGACTCTCGGAGGACAACAAAAGAGGCAGTGTGCGGACGCCAGCTCCATGCGAGCAGGGAGAGCTCAGAGGAAAGACCCCGACTCGGCCCGAAACACAACAAGCTCCACATTCACCGCTCCCATCGCCGCTCAATGAGGCAATTATCCACCAGCCGCACCGCTTTATCCAGTTTATCTGCAGCTGGAGACGTGTGTGTGTGTGTGTGTGTGTGTGTGTGTGTGTGACTCTATAGAGAATATACACTTACATATTTATATATCTATCCACACACACATACAGCACACGCACACGTACACACCAGAGACAGCAGAAACTCTCCTAAACCCACTAATTAACTGCTGGCTTTCTGGCTGAAACACTTCTCGAGATCAATAAGTAACCGAGTTCGAGACGTCCAAAACAAACGTTTCCCCCTCGCCGGATGAAAAGATGATCATAATCGCGCTTGATCATCAATTAATGCCTGACTGCTGTTGCTAACGCAGACTCTGTTCAGAATTCCTTCTAAAGGCCGTTCAACCGCCCGTGCCAAAGCTCTTCGCTCCTTGCCAGACGTCAGAGCGAGGGACGAGGAAAGGGAGACAAATCCAGAAAGAGAGCGAACGAGTGCGAGAGAGAGAGAGAGGGGGGGGGGGGAGCGGGGAAGAAAAAAAAAGAAAGAAAAAACACACGCTCTCGTCAAAAGCTGCCATTCACGTCTACACAAGGTTAAAAGCTAAAAGTCTCTATTATGTGTGTCGATTGGGGAAAAAAGGCAATGCTTGGCAACAGTTAGCGCAAAACACACATAGAAGCCCAAAACGGCATTTTCCATTTTCCTGAGTGTGTGTGTGAGAGAGAGAGAGAGAGAGAGAGATGGATGGATGGATGGATGGATGGATGGAGGGCAAGTTAAATGCTCTTTAGATCTTACCTTTGTCACCAGGGCAACAAGGACAATTTTCTAAAACAAACTAAAAAAAAAGATGGAAAAAAAAACATGTCTGGAACAAAAAAGAGTGCTTTTATGTGCATTATGGGTTTTTTGACGTTTATTACATTAAAGGTTCCCTCATGAGGAAATTTAAAGAGGGAAAAAATAAAGAAAATATTTTCCTTTGAAAACTTTTGAAGAAGTTATGCATCAGGTACTGTTTCTGCAAATGATAAATCAACAAATTGTGAGATTACGTTACACGTAGACGCCGATGTAGCACACACACGTCCACGAATGTGGATTTATTTGATTATTATTATTATTATTATTATTATTATTGTTGTGAGTTTCTTCTGGAGAACACTACAGAATCCATGAAGAAAAAGTTACTTTTTACCGTCTATTAAAAAAATGATAAAAAGAATCCTATATAGCTAAGATTTGACGCTCTCCGGAATCGTCTCTCTCTCTTTTTTTTTTTTTTTAAACATTTTTTGGCGCTCTTATTTGATTTTTTTCCCCCCTCTTTCGCACAAACGACGCACGATTTTAATCCGTCTCAATTCCCCGCCGAGAAGCGGGTGAGATAATAAACAAGGAAAGTCACTTTATCTCGTGCTGAATTTGTTGCCCTTCACATTTTTCTGCATTCTTTTTCTCTGACAGATGGTGTTGTGGGTGCTTATGTCCAATTTGATTTGAACCAAAACGCGAGCCAAATTTATTCTGGCACTTTCCGCACGCTGCCAAATTTACCACTGCCAGATTGAAATAACTGTGCGCGGGGCATGACATTGTGAAGAAGAACGTGAACAAAATCGTCACGACGTGTGAGGGAGAAGAAAAAAAAAATAAAAGAGTACGAAGGGAGGAGAACGGAGGAGGGGGAAGAAGAGGGAGGGGTGAGGAAGAAAAATTCTCAGAGGACGCGGCCAAGACGAGAGCGTCGAGAGCCGGCTGGCGGGAAAAAAAAAAAAAAAAAACCAAAAAAAAATACAAGTATGAACGTTATATTATATATATATGTGTGTGTATAAGGGATGTTCTTTTCTCTCAACTCCTTCTCTCTTTCTTGTCGTCTCATGCTATCAGTCTTTATCTGAACCTTTCTCGAGTTCATTAACCGGGTCACGATAAGCGACAGAACCCACTTTATATGACACAGTATAACGTCTAATACTGATTAGACTGAAATAACATCGCAATAAATCAGCGCAGTCCGACTCTAACCTGTCTCTTATCATCACTCAGGGTCATGCGGCTGCAGAAAACTAATCAACAGTTTCTTTAACACCACAGAAATTTGTCAAACAATTATGGAAACCAGTTTGGATTCAGTTTTTATCTTTTTTGGTTACTTTTTACATTGAAGAAATTGCATTGAAGCAGCAAAAAAACAAACAAAACAAAACAAAACAAAAAACATATTTTTCTGACACTGGAGACTCCTTCCATCAACCGAAAGCACCAAAAACACAGACGTTTCTGGCCAATCAGAATCCAGGATTCCTGAGTTAAAGACACACTCTACTTATATTTGACTTCCCAAAGAACCACGTTTAATCAAAATCGAATGGTTTAATAGATGAATATGATATTTGCCGACATTTATGTGTGACATAGAAAGGCAGTGTTACAATACAGCTTTACACATCAAAAGCACAAAACGTGCTCGGCTGGTGCACATCTCTGCTGTTACTAGCGTCAGGGTGAGGAAGGCCGAGGCGTGTGTGTGTGTTTGTGAGTGTGTGTGTGCGTCCTGCACACAATCTGTGACACAAAGTGACACTTCAATCTGTCTGGTGGCGTTGAACGCATCACGAAACATCTCAGAGGTCTGAGGAGAGCTGTCATAGCCTGGGGGTTGCACTGATTACACAACAAAAGGATGTTCTGTGTGTGTGTGTGTGTGTGTGTGTGTGTGTGTGTGTGTGTGTGTGTGTGTGTGTGTGTGTGTGTGTGTGTGTTCTGTATGGAACTTAAAGTGGTTCTTTGGGATGGAGAGAAATTTGAGCATCATAGATATATACATACACACACACACACACACACACACACACACACACACACACACACACACACACACACACACACACACACACACACACACACACACACAGAGAATAATAGGGTTTGTCTATCTGTTAACATCCCTGTTATGTTGTCATGTAGGCTGGCTTTTGTGAAAGAAGGTATCAAACACACACACACACACACACACACACACACACACACACACACACACACACACACACACACACACACACACACACACACACGCACGCACCCGCACACACACAAATATATAAAACAAAAATCAAAACCCTCCCCCAGCAACAGCCCTGACCCCTTTATCTGCGTCCATCTTCCACTTCCTGTCACAACCACACCGGCGAACACTGTTATTAGCTGCCTAAAAGAAATGGCACCCAGTCTCGTTCTCCTGGTGACAGCTCCACATTGTTTATCACGTTGCCATTTGTTTAGCGACTTTCTTTTTTCACAAAGGCCTTTTTATTCTGTGGCTCATTTGTCTCTTTTATATATATTTATAAACCTTTAGATCAAGCTATTTTCTCTGCGTGAGGTTTCTGAAACTTCCATTTTCCTTTTTTTTTTTTTTTGTGCTTTTGTGCTTAAGAATGCCGTGTATTGTCTGGCCTGTATTGCTCGCAGATATTGGTGCCCATGTGAGAGCCATTAACGGGGTTAAAATAGCACAGACGATGGCCTCACTGAGAGCCTTCGACAACATCTGACCCGAACCGAAACGACCCAATCTGTACTGCCCAGTAATTTAATAGCCTGAAGCACCAAATCTGTGCTTCCCTTCTTGTTAACTCAATACCAAAAATATTAATATTAAGTGAACGATAGGAAATTGTATTTAGCTCTGTAAATATCAGCCATGTAAAGTATATACTGTATATGTGTGTGTTCATATACTTATGCTTCTAGCTTCATACTTTGTAACACTAGTGAGCTGATTTTACATAAGCTACCTGTACTGGTTATTCTTGGATTGAGTAGGAAAGAGCAGGTTTATTTTACTTTCAGAAAAATAAAGTATAGCAAAGTAAAGTTTATTAAGGTAAAATAGTATAACAAAATATAGAAAAGTAAAATGAAGTATGGCATAGTAAAATATAGTGAATTATAGTAAAGTGAAGTAAACTATAGTGAAGTAAAGTATAGTAAAGTAAAATAAGGTATAATATAGCAAAGGAAAGTATCTTAAAGTAGAATAAGGTAGGACAGTATAGAACTGTGAAGTAAAATGAAGTAAGGGGTAGTACAAATAAGTAAGTAAAGTACAACTAAGTATGGTTTAGTTGAATAATAGCAAAGTAAAATAGTAAAATAAAATAGCAAAGAATAGCAAAGTAAAATGAAATAAAGTATTGTAAAAAGAACTAGCATAATGAAGTAAAAAAACAGCATAACAAATTAACATATAATAAAGAAAAGTATATTATAGCAAAGTAAAATAAAGTCTACTATAGCAAAGTAAAGTACACTAAAGTAAAAATAAAGTAAGTAAAATGAGGTATAACAAGGGGAAGTAAAGTATAGCAAATTAAACTATAGCAAACAAAAGTAAAACATAGAATATCAAAATATAACCAAGTAAAAAAAAAAAGATAGCAGTAAACTACAGTAAAGCAAAACAATTTATGTTGTAGTAAAGAGAAATAATGTATAGAAAAATATACTAAAATATAGTGAAGTAGCATAAGCATACAGCGCAATTATGGCAAATCATCACCAACAACAAATTATTTGTCTATTAGATGTTATTTTTACACTAGAATCCATTGTATTTTATTATTATTATTATTATTATTATTATTATTATTATTATTATTTTACAACTGGCCAGTACAAGTTAAAAGTCCTAGTATATTGTTGGTTTTACTTCTTAGATATTTTCTCCAAAGTGGCTTCTGGAAGCTACTACCTTTAATTTATTATCAGTGACATTATCATATTGTAAAGGAACGTGTAAAAATACTGTAAGAACAACAGACTAAAAAAAATTATCTTAAAAAAATTATCCTTGCATTTCTTGCATCGTTTAAAAATTGCTAACAACATAAATGATAAAATATGAAAAATGATTGCTTGTTAATTCTAGCATTGCATGTTTTGACAATAAGCAGGTTCTTATTCTTTCCAGGATAGAAAGGGTAAAAAGATAAAATCTAGCACTCCAATGAACCTTGAACAGTTTTACATAAAACTCCATCAGCTGATTAACATTTTACTCTGGACAAATAAACAGGAGTAGGAAGGAGCTCATGTTCCTTTCAAAAGTGTATTTTGAACTTAACCGCTTAGTAAAGTGTATTTTTGCTGCCATATTTTGTAGTTCACTAGAAGCTCACTCAAGCCAGGGTGAAAACATGCTGTTACAAGTTAAAGTTTCGATCGCTTGATAAGATCAGTCATGGGAACGATTCAGCAGCTATTAACCTTATTACACTGCCACTGGTTGCAACATCCCCCCCCCTCCTCTAGACACTTTCTGCATGTTATTCCCTACCTTTAAAATAGCGCACTATTTAGAACTTTAGTAATTTTGTACTGTCCAATTTCTCATCGAATAATCATATTACACGTATTTCATAATATTATTACCCACAATGCACTAAACATCAGAAGGAATGCAGTATTAGGTCCCTTCTTGCTGCTCCCTATACGGTGCTCTATACAGAAAGAGACTATATAGCGACCGGTGAGTGAGGTCACGTCTGCCTTGTAGGAGAAGTGCGCTAACACGATAAGCCATTCCAGGAAACATCTTAACTCACTTAAACATCATTAGCGCGCTATACAGTGCACCCTTAACCGTGTTATTCACCCTCAAGATCACTAAACATCAGTTCTACAGCTCGAAATGTTTACTTCACTTTGCCACAATTTAGAAACTTTAAAAACCAAAGTTTTAAATACAATTCCAATGTGACGACAGGTCAGCTTTATTTCTAACGCATTTAAAGTCAAAGTAGCTTTCTAGAAATAAAAACGTAAGCCTATTATGACTATTGCAACTAAAAGTAAACTAACTAAAAAGTTAAAGTCTGCTTAGCGCCTTCTATAGTACACTCCTCTTCAGGTATACTCACACAGGCTAATGTCGTAAATGCATCTAAAGCTAAACTGTGCATATATTTAAGAGGATACTGTATTAACGCTAAACTAGAATATTGTATTTTATCAGAAGTAATTTAGTGTATTCCTCTTGTAGTATTCTAAAACTTCTTCACAAAGACATTTTATAGCATATGGAGTGTAAACTATAAGTATACCCAACACTGTACCTGGTGTAATTCTTTTAAAAGACAAGCAGGGCATTTGATCAAAAGCGCTGTTCCCTTCAAAGTTATTGTTAATGAACTTTCCCTCAAATATACAAAAAAATCAAGGCAACTTCTTTTTAAGTGTACTTAAACATTCCAGTGTATTAAAGGTAAACTGTAAATTATGCATACAGTATATTTCTTTCCCAGTTAAAATTTGTAGTAAACTTTAATAGTACATAATGTATACTTAGAAATAACTAGTAAACTAATAATGTAAATAATGTAAACTAGTGTACCTCTCAACAATCATACATTGGTAAACTTAAGTACACTATTCCTCAAGGATACATAAGAAATACTAATAATATAAAAATTTGCATGCTTCTGCTCAAGGATGCTAAAGTTACCTAGTAAACTTCTCTTCAACTATAATTCATAAATGTATACCTAGTCATACTGCACTTATTTAAATAGTTTATTGGTGAATTTCTATTCATACATACTACAACATTACTTGCAGTATACTTTAATCTTAGTGTACCTTCCCCTAAGTGCTTCTCTTCAAGTGAACATACACATAATAAAGTACCAAAAGTAAATTAGAAGTATATACTAGTCATAGAGACCTTGGTTTAGAGAATGCCTTAGTCTCCGTGTAGCAAACTTGTAATGAACTTTTCTTGAAATGTTAACATGTACGTACTGTAACAAGTAAATGTCTCTTTAACAATACTTAGATGTATTTAATCTCCTGACATCCTCAAAGTATGCCAAAAGTAATTAAGTATTATGCATTAGAATATTTAGGGTATATTTTAAGCATATTTGACCCTAACAAAAGTGAACTATAAGAATGTACTACTATTCTTGTAGCAAAGTTGTAGTAAAGAATTATAATTATGTGTAATTACTGTACTGTATATTTAGAAATGATAGTATATCCAAAATGAATGGGTCAGTTAGAAAAATGTTATAAAAATTAAGAATTGTACATTCCTCCAAGTATACTGACACATGCTGGGGTGTCACCAGTAAATACCTGAGATTAGTATATAAACTATATTAGATTTGGACTTATTTGAACTTCCTTTCATCAGCTAGACAATCAGGTTCGTCTTCATGTCGAATGCACGTCAGAACCTCCAGAACTTCCACTCAAACCTTCTTTCCAGCTGGCTTTGTTCAGTTAAACAATGTGAGGAAAAAGTTGAATTTAACGTGATGAGCATCAGACTGCCTAGAGGTTATGTGAAACTGGCTCGGAAGAGACGAGAGCAATCCAAAGCTTTGCTCCGTTTGACACGAAGCACCTTGCAGGCTAAAAGCGCAGGAGGGGAAGCGGAAGATGCAGAACGGAAGCAGAGACAGAGTTAGTGTGTGTGTGTGTGTGTGTGTGTGTGTGTGTGTGTGTGTGTGTGTGTGTGTGTGTGAGAGAGAGAGAGAGAGAGAGAGAGATGAGGCCATGTCTCACTTTCACACCCTGCTAATTGAGAGCTGATGCCAGGGAGAGGAAAGAAAGACAGGAGTCAGGTGTAGGTGTGTGTGTGTGTGTGTGTGTGCGTGTGTGTGTTTGTGTGTAAAGATATGGAAGAGCTCTGCCGTGTGACAACCAGGTGACATCTTGAGCGATAAAACTTTGTATTAAGAAGATTGATAACAACATTATGACATATGGAAGGCAACTGAAGTGTGTAGTGGTGGAGAGAGAAAAATGTGTGTGTGTGTGTGTGTGTGTGTGTGTGTGTGTGCAAGAGAATAGATAGATTTATACATACAATGAGGACAGACGGAGTGTGTATATATATATCAGTGTGTGTGTGTGTGTGTGTGTGTGTGTGTGTGTGTGTGTGTATGGTGTGTGGGTGTGCGCTCCAGTAGTCTGGCAGAGAGTGTCAGATCCAGCTCAAAATGACTAGCAGCTGGAGGTGACAGTTGTTTTAACAGCTGAGCTGACAGGATTAATTCAAATGCGCCGAAATCAAAAAGTGGAGAACACCTGTTCTCACACAGGCAAGGGGAGGGAGAACCAGAGGTGAGCCGAGACACGGAGATGGGAAAAAAAAAAAAAACAACAACAACAAGAGACCGGATCGAGGGCTCGGGAGCCGCCTCGCTCGTCTCACAACATCTGGCTGGAATAAAGCAGCTTTTCCGTGCAGGGTGGGCGGGTCACGACCCCCGGGGGGCTCCCCGGAGGAGACGGATAGCTTTATTTCAAAGCCGTGTTTTCAAAGACATCAAGCTGGGAGACGTGAAGCGTTCCTCTGAAGATGAGCAGAGGAACACGAACAAGACAAGCAGGTCGAAATCCGGAGCGGGATCCGATGTCGGATCGGAGACGTCGTACCGTTCACGCTGCTGGTCTGTCAATCAATTCAGCATCTCTGAGCTGGCTCAGGCTCAGACTAATCCACCACGACATATGCAAATACACCGAAATCTGCTTACCGGCTTCCTTTACATTATCCTCCATTAACTCTGCTAACGGATGAAATGCTACACGGATAAAAAGCAGATTTTCTGACTGCACCACTGCGACCCGGAGCCTCGTTCACCCCGCATGTGATCGTCAACAAAGTAAAAGCAGGTGCATCAGCAGCAGGAAAAAAAAAAAAAAAGCTTTTTTCAAATTTCAACATGAAACTGAAACACGTTTTAGAGCTATCATGAATATTTATGGTGTACCGTATTCCGCTATTTAACAACAGAACAACTTACACAAATGCCTAGACACACAAAAGTGCACCGGAATAACAAATTTGCATGTTAATAGATTCGTAAATCGCACCGAAGAAGTAGTTCCACAACAACGGCAGAGCAAGCGACGGAGATCGGCAAATATGATGCGTATGGACTAATCTCTCACAATAACGCTCAGGGAATTACATTAGAAAGATGAAAGCTCAGTCCGGCCATAAAAGAAAAATAAATCTCTCCGTAAAGGAAAATAATCAACAATGCAGTGGCGTGATGAATCCGAGTCGCTCGTACCCACGTCTATTGTGATCTGTACTTTACATCTGTTTATACTCACATACACTGTGCTTCACATGCGCCACATCATCAGCTGCTCTTCTTTCTTTCTTTTGAAGTTAATCAGATGACAAAAATCCCAAAAGTGTAAGCCTCTCCGTCCTAAAGACATCCCCTTGACTCCATGCACCCTACACCCAAAATCATACTGCCTACACAATACTCTGTACACCTTACTTCCCCACACACTACACCCTTTCCCTAATCCCTATACTTTAATTTCTTCACCCTACTCCCTGTGCCCTAAACCTTACTCCTCACGTCCTACATCCTACTGCCAATCACTTACTCCCTTACTACCCCAAAACCCTAATCCCTAAAATCCCTGCTTTGTAAATCTTACACCCTAGTCCCTACACCTTACTTTCTTTACTCTACACTTAAAACCATACTATCAACACCCTAAACCCTACTTCCTATTCACTACTAAATGTACACTACATCAAAAAGCCTCTTGACTAACCTTGTACCCTATACCCTGCTCCTTATGCCATACATCTTACTTCCCACACCCTACTCCCAATAGCTTACACCATACACCCTTCACATGAAACCCTTCTCCATACATGCTACCTGCAACACACTTACCTGTAAAAGTTACAGCCTAAATATCAAAATACTGAAATGCATAACCATCTCCACAATTAATGTCCCTGAGACTGATCTGTTACTGTAGAAACAATCATTTTAATGTGTTTTGCAGCTACACTAATATTAACACCTTTGGATTCTGACCAATCAGATTCGAGAATTAAACCGTTCTGTTGATTAAGAAACGATCCTAGGACCCATCCTAGACCCAAAAGTAAGGTAATGTTTTGCGTGTAAGATGTTTTGCATCATCGTGATGTACAACGCAGTCCTCAGTAATTATTAGAGCTGTGAATGTTATAAGTGTGAGAAACAAGTCTGGGGTTTAACCAAGTCGTGTCCAATAAACGGAGTCAGCGCATTGAGACATCACACCTCATGAGCATTGTCAATGATGCCTCTGTGAAAGTGTCCAAAGTCCTTCTGAGTCCCGATCCACAAAGAGCCAGTCGGGCCACAATGAAGCACGCAGCCTGATTCATCAACCTCCGACTTTTGTTCTGTTCTTAATAACTCACCAGGAGGTCAATAACACAACTTTTTAACACACACACACACACACACACACACGCACAAAGCTGCTTGCTTCTTCCAACTCACACTCGTACTTTGAGGAAAAAAAAGACGAGGGCACTGTTATTCCACAGCCTTTTGATACGCATGAGTGTGAGTGTATGTGTGTGTGTGTGTGTGTGTGTGAGAGTGAGAGTGTGTGGCACAAAGCGCCAGGCTCTGTCTTTCCCATAAGATGAGCCTCCTATTCAGTGCTTAACATCGTTCCTGCAGCGGAGAGCCTGGAGAAAAAAAAAACCCAGACTCGTCCCTATTGATTGTCTTACACAAGGGTGCGGAAGAATACGGACTGAAAAGGCAAAGCAAAACAATTCAATAAAAAGTCACTTGAATGCCCCTTTCATAGGTGCGCACAATAGACTGGGCCCACAATGGCCCCAGGGTCTCCTCATATCTTCTGCTGTCCCTCACTCAGACCTCAAAGGAACCCCGTCCTCATCCTCATCCTCATCCCAGGGACAGACCGGACTAAATATTCATCTGTGTGGAGCGCCTGGTACACGTCGCCGAAATTACACCCTTCCTACTCCCTATACTTTACTCCCTATACCCTAATCTCTACACCTTATTCTCTAAACTCTGTACACTCTTCTCCCTACACCTCACTTCCAACCCCCTATTCCATACACCCGTCTCCCTTCACCCTACACCTTACTACCAACCCCTACTCCTAAACCCTTCTTCCTTCCCCCTACTCCCTAAACCCTTATTCCTTCCCCCTACTCCTAAACCCTTCTTCCTTCCCCCTACTCCCTAAACCCTTATTCCTTCCCCCTACTCCCTAAACCCTTATTCCTTCCCCCTACTCCCTAAACCCTTATTCCTTCCCCCCTACTCCCTAAAACTTTCAAGTTCCACTCTAATCCCTACCTCATACCCCAGATACTCTACAGTATTTGCTCCACTTATACCCTGATACCCTACTCCCTCTCAAGTATCCCATAACCTACAGCGTGTGCAATAACTGGGATTCGCCTCATGTCATGTTCAGTAGCACCCGATAATGCCCACATTGATCCAAACACTACTTTCGTATATCCTTAGTAACTCATAATAAATTCACGCTTGTGAATCTGGGTACATTGTGTACAGTGTATAAATGAACTGTAAGAAAGAATTATGAGCATGTGGAAGAAGAAACATGGGCACTACACATGAAAAACATGTCCATTTCACCACTTGTGACTCGTCTATAAGTGTAAAAGCGTGTGTACATGTCACAGCATGTGATGCTCATGTGACTGTTTCTCAGCCTTCCATTCGATTTTTTCCCCTTGTTTGCTCTCTATTTACTCGGCTTCTCTTTCATTTTCTCATGGAGAGAGAGAGAGAGAGAGAGAGAGAGAGGAAGAAGGGGGAATAATGACAAACAATGCCTGTGAACAAGCCGGCACTTAATGTTAATTTATACAACAAACTAATTACTACCAAATGGTGGAAATTACATATGGAAGTTTTTCCCTCTCCCACGCTCAGTTTGTCAACCCGCTATTGCCTCTAGCCCTCAGTGCCCCTGCTCTGTTTGTGTGTGTGTGTGTGTGTGTGTGTGTGTGTGTGTGTGTGTGTGTGTGTGTGTGTGTGTGTGTGTGTGTTTGCTAATGAGAAGCAACTTTTACTTCTGTATTGTTGCACCTAATCACAGCCGAACAATTATATATTTATGTCACATTATTTGTCAGTGTATTGTTTTATGGGTAGACTAATTGCATGTGTGTGTGTGTGTGTGTGTGTGTGTGTGAGAGAGAGAGAGAGAGCTTGTGTGTTCACTCCATCTTCGGTAACTGGATGAGCCATTCCTGAACACACACACACACACACACACACACACACACACACACACACACACACACACACACACACACACACACACACACACACACACACACAC
>JAAGKR010006019.1:26198-46313 GCA_011419295.1 Clarias macrocephalus
CACACACACACACACACACACACACACACACACACACACACACACACACACACACACACACACACACACACACACACACACACACACACACACTGGACCCTCATTGACCCCCACACACACTACAATATACTCCAGTAGGATTCATCTGTTGGTACATATACACACATGCACACGCACACCCTCACATGAGTAGTGTGTTCCTGAATTATTATTAAGACAAGATTAAGAAACAAATTATAAGTGACATGTTTTTTTTATTTTTATTTATTAACACCCTCAAACAGAGCACTGGAAGTAACACATAAGGAGTAGGTGTAGGGTGTAGGGTGTAGCAAGTAAAATGCTAAAGTAGGTGTACGATAATGGGATTAAGGTGTGGGAAGTAAAGTGCAGGGAGTAGGTTGTAGGGTGTATGGTGTAGGGAGTGGAAAGAAACATGTAATGAGTTGAAAGTAGGGTGTAGGGAGTAGACTATGGGGAGTAGTGTAGAACGTAGGGTGTAGGCACCTCGGCGTAGTGTGTAGGCAGTAGTCAGTAAGATGTAGGGAAATTGACGTGCACATAGATGCACAACCAACAATCTCGACTTCATCATTATTTGATATTTATTACTGATAACGTTAATGATGACGTAGCTTTGCTGTGGCTACGCAAGTCGTGAGCTGATTGTCTTTCATATTAGACAGAGTAATATGCAACGTGCATTTACATGGATCTTATTATTTTACTAATAATCTGAATAACTGTCCAATCCTAATGAACCTACGTCATGTGACCACCTCAGTCGGAGAAGTCTAAACCTCTGGTAATCCGTTCAACAGGCAAATATTAGCCGTGTAAACACCTGATCTGATCATTCCTCTCTTCTTGGAATGAATCTATTCTTCCTGTGCATGTTTGCCCCATGTGAGGGTAACATTAGGTGGACTTTAGCTTCCATGGGATCAGCTGTCTCTCACCAGTCTCTCCATGAGCACATGACTGGCTCACGTTAACACATTTTAAATGGACCCACTTATGAAATATGTATCTTTTGATATTCTTTGGATGTTTGTGTGTGTGTGTGTGTGTGTGTGTGTGTGTGTGTGTGTGTGTGTGTGTGTGTGTGTGTGTGTGTGTATAAAACATTTTCGTCCATAAATGTTCTTGAACACGTTTGCCTGGTATGACATCATCAAGGGCAAGAAGTAAATCTAAGGACAAATCTACAACCAAAGCGGAATGCTCCAAGGATTTACTATCATACTGTACCAGACTAGACTGGACCCGGACCAAACGGTACCGGACTGTCCTGTGGGAAAAGTGCTATTAGATCCTGTAATCCTTCACACACTGTATTTTATTTGCTCTCAAAAGGTCCTCTGAATAACTGTGTCCAGTGAGTACACGACATATTTTCTATTTTCTGTGGCCAAACTTCAGTCCCATAGCTGTGTGTGTGTTTCTGTGTGTGTCTGTGTGTGTCTGTGTGTGTGTGTGTGTGTGTGTGTGTGTGTGTGTGTGTGTGTGTGTTGTGTTGTGTTGTTTGTAAAGCGAGTGTATTTGTGTGAGACAGAGAGGATGGCTCAGAGCTCAGGGAACCAGAGTCGGCCCTGGCCATGAATCACACTCAACACAGTTCCAGGAGAGCCACAGAGGCATGTACACACACACACACACACACACACACACACACACACACACACACACACACACACACACACACACACACACACACAGACTGCATATACTCCAGAGACCCTGAACATCTGTGTCCCACATAACGCATGCTGCCAAGTTCAGCGAGGACTATTGAGAGTCAGACACAGAGACAGTGTGTGTGTGTGTGTGTGTGTGTGTGTGTGTGTGTGTGTGTGTGTGTCCTCTTGGCTCTAGACCCTGCAGCTCTTCTCTTCTCACCTCGTACCCCGTGCACAGCCCTCCTGTTCTATTCCCATTACTATGGCTAATGATACACACACACATGCACACACACGAAACCTAGGAGACAAGACGCGATAAGTGTAGGGGGAGTAAAAATAAAAAATACGACACTTTCAGAAATGAAAAGAGAAAGAAATGGCCCCGAGACATCCAAGCGACAAATTTAAATTCTCACTTAGTGTCTGAGATGCAGAAGTGGTACACTCTGAGAAAGTGTGTGTGTGTGTGTGTGTGTGTGTGTGTGTGTGTGTGTGTGTGTGTGTGTGTGTGTGTGAGCATGTCAGCTGTAACAGGTGGATATTACGGACGAGCAGGAGATGAATAGAGGCTGGAGGAGAGTGCTGCATCATCAGAGACAGACCTGGACACTCTCAGGACAAACGCTCTTCAGCATGAAAGAGAGACGAGAAGACATCAAAAAGTGTGTGTGTGAGCGAGAGAGAGAGAGAGAGAGAGATACAGAGAGAGAGAGATGTATATGGGCGTGTGCTTTATTTCTGTTGTACACCTAGATAGACAGCATCAGCATCTACTACTGACTCACACACTCTCCAAAAGTAAGCACACCCCCTTATAGGCTTAACTTGAAGACCCTGAAATCAAACCAGGACCTGCATTTTGATGCTTTCATTCATATCCGTTGTCATACAGGTATGAGGGACAATTCATCTGTCAACCACGCATAAGGTGAAACTTTAACAAATAATATCAGTTAAAAAAAAAATAAAAAAAAAAACTGAATTAAAAAAAAACTTTTCTAGCCCAAATAAGCACATGAAAAAAATAATGAAACAAACTGAATGTCGCCAAATCAATAATATCATTTTGTACTCTGAAATGCATTTTCCCGTAGGAAATAATGTACGTGCAGATAATCTGTTCCAGCCACTTAAATATATTACCAATATTACCAATTTCCAACACTATAATGATATTTTTGCATATAAAAACAATCAAAACATTTAAAAAAGACATGTGAATGAAATAAAATATTAACTAAACAGACATTGAACCTCACTTAGCCTTAAGGTTCCTCTTGGCACCAGCTGCTTTAAAAATTAAATTGAAAGCAGCTCCCTTTTCTTCGTGCTACCGTCCTTGCTAACATTCTTGCAGAAAAACAACAACAACAAAAAAACCCCTCAAAACAATATGTAAACTCACTTTGCTTGGCTTTTCACTGATGCAAACAAGTTTTAAATGGCTACTGCACATACATACAATTCAGATAGTGTTTGGTTCAGTTGCTCGTATGCCATAAATGCTTCACATGCCAAAGCAAATTTCTTGCAAAATTTTTATTCTTAAGGCGAAAATTCTCAAGGCAGAGGTATCACAGTAGAGTATCGAACAATAAAAAGCTTGACGTTGCAAGAGAATTAATCAGCTAACTGTAACTCTGCTACAATTAGCTAGCACAGACTAGCTAAGCATTAAAGCAACCAAATAGTGAAAAAACTAACACAAAGTCACGTACAGTGACATAAGGACCACACAGTAGTTAGCTATTGTTTTTAGATAAACTTGATTAGCTAACGTAGCTATTGTTTTGCTAACCCAAACAAACAGTCTAATTGTACAGCAGCTAGCTAATTATTTGTCAGCTTTTTTACTAATAATCTAAACTTTTTTACACAATCCTTACTGTTGCTTTAATGAAGAAAAACATATACAATTTATTATCCACAGATGAAATCAAACTACACAATCACACTATCTAGCTCACTAATATGCATATCAATGCTGTAAAAGGACACATTAGCTAAAAGTCTAATTTGAAACAGCGAGCAGGATTCACTCTCCCTCATCTCCTGACCCATTTCTGTGCTCTTTGTGTCCCCTTACTAACATGCTGCCATGTTTTCCCTGTTGCTAATATGTGAACAGTGTGTGTCTGTATGTGTGTGTGAACAGTGTGTGAAAAAGCGGGGGAGGGAGGAGAGAGAGAGAGCGAGAGAGAGAGAGGGACAGAGAGGTAATAATAAGACCCTTTCATAATGATTAAAGCCTTCATTAATTTTTCATCACAACCTGCCGTTTGTGGCTAATGGCCTTTGTGCGCTACACAAGCAAACAATAGCTAGCTGCGCAAGAAAGGGATTTTTATCAGGCTATGAGAGGCCCGGCTCAATGCTTCGCCTGCTGCCACCTCTCTCCTTTCTTCTTCTCTCTTTTCTCTTCATCGCTCTCTCTTCTCCCTTTTCATTTCTTTACAGCCGCTGTTTCTCTCCGTCTGACGCTCTGGAGGTCTTTGTTTGTACAGAGTGCAGGGATAATGTGCTACTGTAGCTGCTTGCTAATGGACTCTTTTCTCTCTCTCTCTCTCTCTCACACACACACACACATCTCTGTTGTCCATTTTTAGGTTCTTAATCTGACCTCTATAGGTGTACAACACATCACCATCGGTTTTACAGTTTTGCCTCAGAGTGTTTTACCTCACCTGTTTGTACCTCACACAGGTTTAGCTCACAGTTACACCTCTAAACTTTGACTTCTCTAGATTTTACCTCACAATCTTTTTTCTCCTCACACAGCACCTCAAACAATTCTTACCTCAGTTTTTACCTCACACAGTTTTACCTCACCATATCAACAGTTTACGTTAGAACAGTTTTACTTCAGACACTATTTCAAATCATATGGTTTTTACCTCACACACTTTACTTTAAAGTCTTATCCCACAAGTTTACCTCAGACACTTTCACTTCATTTGATTTTACTTCACATTGCTTTACCTTATATGCTATTACCATGCACAATGGCTTCATCTCAGTTTATCTCAAAGTTTTACTTCTCAAAATTGTACCTCATACAACTTGTTATGGCATTTGTGCCTCACAGAGTTTGCCTCACACAATTTTACCTTTTGCATGTTTACCTCATACAATTTTCCTTCAGGTTTTCTTAAATACTTAAAATAGTATCTTACAACATTTTACCTCACATTTATATCTTAAATGGTTAATCTCGAACAGGTTTACCTCACAGGGTTCAACTTAAACAATTTTACCTCAGTTTATGCCTCACCTCACCTGCACCCAGGACTAAGAATAGAGAAATTGTATCCCTCAGGAAATGAAAATGGATTGTTGCTAAAATGTAAATCCAAACGCATTTCCAGTCAGCTACACTAACCTGTAAATGGAAATTACTTTTATTTTAGAAAACCTACACAAAGGGAGCACAATGATATGAGCTTTGTTGTATGTAAATATCAGAACAGAAGATGTGAGCTATGCTGTACCTGTGTACATGTACCTTCTGATTATTGAGGAAAGAATAGCTGCTTCTTAGAAAAGTACAGTACACAATGACACCTAAACACACACACACACACACACACACACACACACACACACACACACACACACACACACACACACACACACACACACACACACACACACACACACACACCTGACCTCTCTTCACTGAAAACAATTATGTGTAATGAATATGCAATGACTCTAAACAGTTGATGCTTGAAGAAATGCCCGATTTTATCAGCGCCATTGTTCAGATCATTACTGACTGATGAGGAGGAGAAAAGGACGAGTGACATGAAGAGAAAACCAGGGAGTGTTTTCTGACAAGTGATGTAGCCTGGACATGACAACTTCTATAGGACTGCATCCTTTGTCTTTGTGACCATATTGTACCGAGTTGGAAGTCTAAGTGAACTCACCCTCAGGCTCGCTCTTGATCAACTCTTCCATCTTGCGCTGTTTCAGCGTGTCCACCACGTCAGCCAGGCTGCCTTTACGCCTCTCCGGTGTTCCCAAAGCCGTGGCCAAACCCTCGTCCTGATGCTGCTGTTTACTGGGTGAGGTAGAAGAGTTGTGCTGGGGATACGGGCTCAGGGCCAGGCCTTTACTGCTCTCCTGCTCCTGAGAAGGACAGACAGAGCGAAAATTATTCATCTCATAATCATATACTCTTTAACCAAGTCTGGATAGCCCTGAAAGTCCTTTGCTTTCAGCTAATCTGATCAATTTATTCAATTCTTTTTGAATTATTTCAGTAATTTACATATGATTTTTTAAAATGTATTTGTGATTTATTTTTAAGATTCATTAGGCTTCATATTGATCTGCTTTCAGCATAACTGCTTCACGTCTTTATCTTTGCACTTATCACACACTCTTTGCTGTTAGTGTAACATTGCATGAGCTGTCTATGCTTTGAGATAAATCTGATGATGGGGATGAAGCTCAGTGGTAGCGCGCATGCTTCGCATGTGTGAGGTCCCGGGTTTAATCCCTGGCATCTCCATGAAGCAGCACATTTTGGGCAGTGGTGGCTCTGAGGGCTGAGGCACTGAGGCACTGAGGCACTGATCCGAAGATCGGCGGTTCAATTCCCAGCTCAGCCAGGTTGCTGTTGTTGGGCCCTTGAGCAAGGCCCTTAACCCTACCTGCTCCAGGGGCGCTGTATCATGGCTGACCCTGCGCTCTGACCCTAGTTACGCTGGGATATGCGAAGAAGGAATTTCACTGTGCTGTAATGTATATGTGACAAAATAAAGGCTTTACTGAATCCTATCTCAGATAACATGATAACATGTAATATCCTGTTATTGTTACAGAAAAATAATCACCCTAGGGTGGGGTAATATTATGGAGTCAACTCCTCAACCAATGTTGATTATTATCTAATTAAACAATTTTTTTCATTAAACTTTTTTATTTTTATATTTTATTTTTTACCTTTTTTATCTTAAGTTACCTTACAGTTTTACCTTATGGTTTCCCCACCTAATGTGACGTCATATGAGAATACCCCTGTCCCATCTTAAGCTCAGAAGCTCAGCTCTGCCCTTCTTTGGAGGGGCATGGCTCAGCAGATGCTCATTTACAAGGAGTGAAATATATATAAAAAAAATATGTACATGCTTTTCGAAGCTCTGAGACCTGTTTTAACTTGTTAAAGACATCATCAAAAAAAGAAATAAATAAACATCCACCGAACAAGTATGTATCTTTCACAATCCTTAACTACAATCCTCCATTTTTTTCCTCAGACAAATTCCTTTCACAATCCTTCATTACAATTTGTTCCTTCAGACAAATAATTATTATGACGTCTGAAATGACATCATACTAAAAAGTGTTACAAAGCACTGACACTGGATTGTTAGATAAACATCTCTTTCAGGAAATTTTACAATATATACATATTTATTTTTGGGATCTGTTAATTATTACTTACTGATGTATAGTACAACACGTTCCCTGTTCCCTGTGTATGAGCTGTTACTATAAAACCATAAGTATTACAACAAGTGCATTAATATAAACCTGTGGTTTGCTTCTGCTGTTACAGGAAATTTAATCAACTCTATTTCAGAAAAATCTGAATTGTACTGTATAAGATGAGGTACTTGGCATTCATGCATTTGGATGCTCACACACCTTTGAGCACATGTACGTGCACACTTACACACTTGGTACCTGGTTTTAAGCCAGCTTACCGGAACTCTTTTATGCACTTTAATTACAGAAGGACTCAGGTATTTGTGCACAGGGTCAATAGTCCATATCCAATAAGCAGAGTTAATCTTTGGCTAATCAGCTTCTATTATCTGTCGCTCCATGACGGACAATGGCTCCAGCGAATTAGACAATGGCTTAATCCCATCGCAAAGAGAGGCTGGCTTTAGAGCCGCATGTTAGAGAGTCAGTCGTAGAGAGGACGTTACACTGTGGGCATTGTTACTCATTATTATTATCATTATTATTATTATTATTATTATTATTATTATTATTATTATTATTATTATTATTATTCAGATACAGTCCTTTATGAGCATTATATACAGTATGCAGTCCATCTGTCTGACGAAGTGTCTTTAAAAGTCTATGTGGTGTGTAATGATTAACTTAAAGCCCTGGACCGAAGCCAGTCGCGCAGTTTGGTTGCGTAAGTTTGCCCTAAAATTAGCTTCAGTTCATCTTCATGCTGCACTTTTACATTCCAAGGCATTATCTACAAAGATACCATGATAAACAAAATGAAGGTTAGTGCAATAAACAGGTTATTTTGATGACTCAGACACTGAGGAATTGTTCATATTAATAAAAAATAGCCCCAAACAAATATCGCTCTCAGGGAAAAACGTGTCAATTTCTCATTTGAAATGATATGTTCTCTTTCATGTAAGTCGCTTTTTTTAGACCATTTTTGTCTGATACATGTCATTAACATTTAAAAATGGGTCGGTGGCCAGATGTGAAGCATTTGCACACAGAACATGGAAGCTAGTTAATGTCTGAGGAGAATGGTTTGGCTACCTACAGTCTTTTGATAGAAACAATGGAAATGTGAAACATCAGTGAAAATAGTACCAATGAGTCATAAATAGCAAAGATTACCTCAGAGATGTTGGGAAATGACATTGAAACAGACAAATTTGACGCAAATGTGACTTTACACTTAGAATCATGCACTAACTGGATTACACACTGAAAGGGAGCAAGGGAAGCTAAAAAAAACCCTGCCTATATTATAGTACTAGCACTGGCATCTATCTATCTACAGTATCTATCTATCTACAGTATCTATCTATCTACAGTATCTATCTATCTATCTATCTATCTATCTATCTATCTATCTATCTATCTATCTATCTATCTATCTATCTATATTCATTAAATTGAGACGATACTTTATTTGTCCTTAAAGGTTCTTTGTTGGTTCTTCTTAGTTGGTCATTTATAAGGAACCATTAAAGGTTCTTGGTACTTTCTAATGATCCTTCAAGGCTATTTGTCTATTTGACTCAACATTTGAAGCCTCTTCTTTTTGAGGAAGACTTAATGGATTATTATGCTTTTTTAGAACTTTTTAAAATTCTTTTTGTCATTTTTTGAGGAACATTAATACCTTCTTTGTTAGCTTGAAAAATAGCTTTGAGAAACATCCAGTGGTTTGTTGTTAGCCTTACAGGTATTTTCCAGTTTATTAATTTAAAGCAAGGGTTAAAGTTTTTTAGTTGTTATTTTTTAAGGTTCTTTATCTACCTGGAAAACAAAACCCTTTGGTTTTTCTTAACAAAAACTTTTGTAAGTTTTTTTCTGATGTGTCCTTTTTGAGAATGCTTTAAAGTACTTTTGTTCATTCTTTTCAAGGAACACCTAAAGGTTCTTTGTCCTCCTATGGAAACCCTCAAAGTTTTAGGTTTAGTTCATAATCGAGCTAGATTTTTTTTTCTTAGTGTATCTCCGTTGAGGAAGTATTTTTTTGTTTGTTTGTTTGTTTTTCCTACTTGAGGAACATTTAATGGTTCTTTGTTAGCCTGAAAATAGCCCTAAAATAGTGTTAAGTGATTTTTTTTTTCTTTTAGAGGAACCTTTAAAGGTTCTCTTTTGGCCTTGTAGTTTTTTCTTAGTTTTTCCCTTTTGAGAAAGTCTTACATTTTTTTCTTTGTCTTTTTTGGGGAACAGGTCAAGGTTCTTTGTCACCTTATCACATTTTTATAAGGATCCCACATGTTCTTTGTCTCTTTTCAAGACGCCTTAAGCGTTGCACCAGAACTGTAAAACACATCGATTTCCTATCAGAATATTTCCAAGAAGAACCTTTTGAGGAACCAGTGAACAACCCAATTTCTAAGGTAAAATAGATGATGAATAACAGCACCAAGGGCTTTTTATATGTTTAACCGAATCTATAAACATTAGTGCATATGTATTAATTGTATAAGATTTTATTATTTACACTTGGATATTTAAATGTATTATTACAAAAAGTTCTCATTATATTCATTATAACAACAATTTTTCATGACGATAAAGACAAATAATGTTTTTTTTTTGTTGTTTCTTTACTGATGAAACGCTTCAACTGATCACCTGATTCAGTTTGCCATGACTCTGATCTGATTTTATCCACATCATTTCCTCAACTGTACTTGAGCCTTGCCAAAGCATGCAAGAAAAGCCACACACACACACACACACACACACACACACACACACACACACACACACACACACACACACACACATACATTTACGAACATCAGTCATGGCTAATAAACACCAGAAAGCTTCATGAACTTGTTTAGATTTAAATAAAATGTTTTTTTTTATGTTCCGAGTGATTAATTATCCGATTATGTGATCTGTGTGCAAACAGACATCAAACACAAAAGCTTCACATTTCTGATCTCTAAACTTGGTTTCTGAATTCGCCTGTCAAAAGCTTTCACACACATACACACACACGGGCTCAGATGTGCCACTGCAGCTCTATTTACACCCTCTCATCTGATCCTCCAGTTAAACTGTTCAAAGAGGGATTAAAAAAGATTCTGACATCAAGTCTGATGACCATAAAGAGAAAGACGGGCCTTTAAGAGTTTTAACAGAAAGAGCGACAGTGTGTGAGAGTGTGTGTGTGTGTGTGTGTGTGTGTGTATGTGTGTGAGAGAGAGAGAGACACACACACAGAGACAAAGAATAAAAGGCAATCGCAGCTCGGCTTGTGACTCTGCCTACATTTACTGTGTCACGCGTCTTAAACATCCAGTCACACCTGTCACATCCAATCTATCTAATCCACTGCCTGCTTAAAAGCTGCTTCTACACACACACACGCACACACACACACACACACACACACACACACACACACACACACACACACACATATATATATATATATATATTACAAATAACACAAAAAATAAATAAGTAAATAAAAGAGATGAGGTTTCTATCCTGACGTTAAGTCTCGGACAGATGAAGGGTCAAGCTTAATATTATTCATTTATTTATTTATTTACGACTATTTAATCCTGTTTAAAAGTACTCAAACAAAGAAGAAGAAAGAAGTCGTTGTCACTCCAATTCCATTTTGAGTAATCCTACTAACATACATGTTATTTTTAACTATTAATATTAACTATTTATTCTCGTTAACTATAACTTACAAATATTTACAGGAATATCCACTTTATATTAATAATAATAATTATAATTATTATTATCATTTAAAAATATCCATTTTATTGATATTAGCATACATGTGTCAGTGAATGTACGTATATGTCTGTGTTTGTGTGTCTGTGCATATCAATGCTTGTATTTTTCATCGAATGTGTAAATGTGCATGTGCGTGTGTGTGTGAGTGTGTGTGTGTGTTTGTGAGAGTGATATGTATTTATGATGTGCCATGAGCCTGTGCGATGTGGGCGGTTCTGGTTTTAGTCGTGCAGATGTCAATTCTCGCGCACGACGCCTGAAACAAAGTGCAAAAGTGTCTGGGTGCCTGCAGTCTGCCTCCTCGCTCACTCATCCCCTGTACGGCTTCAGCGCGGCGACGGAATTAAAACAACTTTTGTCTTCTTAAGCTCATCTGTGACAGGAGCACATTTAAACACACTTCAACTATTGCCAAGGAAAAAAAAATGCAAAAAAAAAAAAAAAAAGCTCTGTTTTTTTTTCTCCTGATTTTCTTTTTTCCCCCTGTTAGCCAGCACAGATGCCACCGTTCCTCCAACTGCTCTCTCTCTCACACACACTCTCTCTCTGTTGCTGTATTGATACCTTAAACATACATACTTTGCATCCCATGATGCAAGTAAATACCAATAATTAATAAATGTATTGAATCCTGCTCTCCTCTCACCGCTCCACACATTTCTACCAGTTTCATTGAAATAATTAATAGAAGTTGCTAACAATCAATAAAACATGAGGAAAATTTCTATATTGTAACATCTGCTACTTTAATGAAACAGTTACATGAAATAAAGTCATCTTAAATCCTTTCAAGAGTAAGAAAATATTGTGTGAACCACACAGGGTGCTCAAACTGGGACTTGTGATGAAATTTCTGGCGAAAGAAGGTGTAAGAGAGATTGCCTTTTGCAGAAGACTTCAAGCACAGTGCGGTGATGTGACTCTTAGCCGCAGTAAAACACTTAAACAATGCAAGCATTTAAAAAAAAGGCCGTTACATCCGTTATTGACGGTCCTTGAAAATCAACAGATAACTTGTCACCAACTTGTGGAAGAAAAGTGATGCATCTGTCTGTGTGAACCGCACACTCGATCATTCACCAACACCACTTGCATGTTGCAGGGACTCGGCTGGGAGATATTGCCACATCCCCCTTACATTCCTGACCTCACTGCAAGGCATTTCCACTTGAAAACGAACATTTTCTATTACGTTTCCTAGGATGCCAGCAGTTTCAGATATGAAGCAGGCAGTCCGATCATGAGAGAAGTTTTTACCTTGGTGGTAGGCCAGTTTTTCAGACATGAAGTCTGATTATGGCTCTGATGTGCTGAGAAAACTTTCTGCCTTGATGGTTTTCAAGCACTAGTGAAATGCTGGGATAAGTGCATTAGTGGAGCAGAGGATTATATAGAGAAATAACGTGAGGTTTTACTCTCGTAACGGGTGTTCTGTTATTTTGCACAAATAAAAGTCCTGCTCTGACTTGAACTCACCTTGTATTTAAGAAGTGTTTGATTAGTTACACAATATCAAACTTAATCCATAGTTATGATAAAAATGAAATAAATAAACTGATTTTGATTGGTCACAAGCTGTAAAATCATTCTGTACACAGTAGTGCAGATACACACTTCAGATCGATCTACTGCTTCTACAGTAACAGATCACACAGGTACACAGTATGTGTCACTAACAAAAAAACTGTATGTGTTTGTGTAAGTGTGTGTCTTTAATTGAAAGAATTGTCATGGCTGCTATAATGTATAATGTACTTGAGAACAGAAACTTACTGCACAGCATTAACTAGATGGATATAAATGGATAAAACAAAACAACAGGTCGTTCATTCATAAATTTTTAAGTTATAACTGTAACACAGTTGTGCTTGTGCAACTTTAACTTTTATGCATGACATTTTTTCCCTTAAATTAATGCTTCAGTGAATTTAACACATTGTCATCTCTATATCTGATTGAAATTCCTAGCGCACACTGCATAAAATAACATCTTGGCAAGTACAAATATATCTTGAATATATCAATGATTTCTACTAATATTTCTCCTTATTAGACTGTCTTTAAACAGAAACACCATTTGCTTAAACTGCAAAAAATTACATCAAAGCAAGTAAAATGTCGTAATTTTCAACAATGTGAATTTAAATAAACATGAACTCAATTAAAGATAATTAACCAAATCTTTATAAACTGCTTATATTTAAATAATATTTTCTTTTATTAGGATTTTTTAAAACTGAAATAAGATTAGCAACATTACACTGCCTCTTAGCAAGTGAAAATATCTTAAATCTGGTCAATGTATCTATAAATTATTATCAGAAAAAAAAAGATTATAAACCAAATATATGATTATTAAACTGATATTTCTTTATTTCTGGTCCATTTTCATCATGCTTTAGCAAATAATCCTGCTTTATTCTTCAGACAATTAATTAAACTTAGCAACATTATTAACCAATATATCTATGAGAAAATTGTGACTTACAAATAGTCATTTAAATATGTCTAGAAATTAGCTTAATTAACTTAACTTTGGTTTACTGAAATCATCAAATAATTCAGAAATTATTGATGAATTTGGCTACAGTGTTTTTGTTTGCTAAGGTGCTATTTTGTATAGTGGATTTTAAGCAAGAAATTGTTTCATTCAGTTGGTGAATAAAGGCCAGTTCTAGATGACAGCTTGAAATTTGTAGATATTTCATGAACAGGCTTCATCCTCTTAATATTTGTTCTATATCATAGTAAGAAATTGTAATGCAATATATATTCACTCTTTGATAAGGTGTATTTTTTCTAACATTACAGTTATTACTAGTTGAAATGCAAAAAAGATTTTATATAGTAAACTGAACAGCAGATTTATACCCCGATGTTGAATTTATGACTTAGTTCAAGCTGGAAATGTTCATATTCTACACATGGATATTTTTATGTTTTTTCTAAATAACAAAGGTTTGTTTTAGTGTATTAATGATATTATGATACAAAATTCAAACAATTTGACTTTATTCAAGCTAATTTCAGTAGCTAAGACAGCACTGTATTTTTGTTAAGTGTAGCTAAAACTACCCTGAAATAAATGAAATTTTTGCAAGCTAAAATATCTTAAATCTAGGCAAATGTAGCTACAATTTCTTCATAAAGGATGATAATAAAACAAAAATGTGAATATTTAACCAATTTCTAAACATTTTACAATTTTATTTAAAAAATTCATGTCTTTCTAGACATGAATGCTTAAAATGAGCTAATTTAATTAAAAAAAAAAAGATTTCCACTTATAAATAACACAAATGTCTAGCAATAAGTTTAATAAAATTATATGTATTTTAATATTTAATAATTAAAATTTGAGTATATTTAAAACAATTTCACATTCTATTGGGGACAAAATGACATTATCAAGTATAAATATCTCAAATCAAATAATATTTCCCTATAATTTCTTATGCCTAGTATATATATTTAATCTTTTTTATTATAATTTTTTTATAAATTTTTTTACATGCTAATGTAAATTCCTTGGTAGTAATTAACACATGAATTAGCAAAATTATCTAGAAATAAAAAAAAAATCTAGTAATAAGTTGAATTAACCTGTCATGTTTAATTAGAAATTGTAGATAAATGTAATTAAATGGGAGACATTTTAACTTGCAACAATGTCATATTTGTAGTGTAAAATATATATATTTTTAAAAATGAAAATATTTTGAAGATCATCAAATCTACATTAACTAAGATTTTCTATTATAAAATGAAAAAAAAAAAGATTCTTAATATAAACTCTGATTACTGTAATGAAATGCTTCGCTAAATTCAAACTATACATGGTCTTATATTATTGGAAATAGTTTTAATTTGTGTTTCTTTTTAAAGAAAATAAATCTGAGCCAAATTAATTAACAACATGATGCTTTATAGCTAGACAAGTAAAAAAAAAAAAAAAGACGTTTATAAATAGGTGTAATATTACTACATTTGGTTGACTGTAATGTCACAGTAGGAAACATTAGATAATTATGAGTACATTCAGGAAGTTTTCACTCCTTAAGTTGAGGAAGCTGCACAGAACGAGTGAAGGAAGCGTTCTGAAGGAGTACATATTCGATTAAAAAACGTGGATGTGAATGACAGTAGCAGATGCTGTGTACGCTTGACTAGTTCTGACGGAAACAGGAAGTGTGTGTGTTTCTGAGGCTTAATGATAGTAATCACAGCTGTAATAATGAAACTGCTGAGTGACTAAAACCACGAGCAGGAAAAGGTTACGCTGAGGCTAAAATTACAACCAAGACATCTAATGGGAAAGTGAGTGCGGTTAAATGAGTCGATATTTTCTTGTAAGCCAGGGCAACCTGATTAAACACACACACACACACACACACACACACACACACACACACACACACACACACACACACACACATTGAACCACATTAGTTTGATGTATATTTACTAACTAGCGCTATCTTATCAATGGAAGCTATGTGGATTGTTCAAGGTGGTGGGGTTTGTTTTTGCGGGGGTGGGGTTTGTCCTTGAGCAGGTAGGGTTTGTTCTTGTGGGGGTGGGTTTTGTCTGTGTGGGCGTGGCTTGTCTGACAAACTAAACTTTGGATTTGTTCGATCAATGCTGCTTTGTATAACGCTTTTAAGTATTAGCCAGGTTGCTGATGCTAACATGGTGTCTTCTGTCTGTGTGTTTTACTACGCCAAGTTTCGGGCTGTTTGACAATTGTGGGTCTTTTTTCCCAGAATTCCTTGCACATCAGGAGACTTGCTAGAAAAAAGTGAAATGCTCATTTACACCTACAGGCTAAACACACTAAACACGCTAAACACACTACCTGCCTTTTCATCTCGTGATGAATATGAAGAGGTCAGCAACAGTGGAGTTTTGGGACACACACACACACACACACACACACACACACACACACACACACACACACACACACACACACACACACACACACGTCCTGTTAATTTAGCATGAACTGATGAAACGGCTAATCTTCTGACGTGCGCTTCTCAACACTTCACGCGGTCATTTCAGTTTTGTTCTTTTTCTTCAGACTTCTGTGTTACTGTGCTGCACAAATCACCGTGACTGAGTCTCTCTATGTCTATCTCTGTCTCTTTCTCTTCCTGTCTGCCATTCTGTCTATCTCTCAGCAACTCTTTGTCTTTCTTTCTTTCTTTCTTTCTTTCTTTATTTCTTTCTTTCTTTCTTTCTTTCTTTCTTTCTTTCTTTCCTTCCTTCCTTCCTTGTTCTTTTTTCCCTGTATTATCTGTCAATCTGTCTGCATGGCTCTCTGTGTCTCACCTATTTATCCTCTCTTTCTCTGTCTTTTATCTCACTCTCTCTCTCTCTTTTCTTTCTATCCTTTTACCACTCTCTTTCTAATGCTTTCTGCCTCTCTCTCTCTCTCTCTCTCTCTCTCTCTCTCTCTCTGTGTGTGTGTGTGTGTGTGTGTGTGTGTGTGTGTGTGTGTGTGTGTGTGTGTGTGCTCTTGCTTATGTCAGACGCAGAGAAAATGAAGTTATTGTTATTAATACTGAAATAAAAGAAGCTTCTGTGTGGTTATCTAGTGTCTTAAAACTGGGAAAGGGGCGGAGTCACACATGAGTGATGTAGCAGTGTATGGGCGGAGCTTGAACCTTGCTTTATGACAGGGCGAGTGCTGGAACCTAATCTGTCTGTAATCACTCCACTAATGACTGAATTACTGAATGACTGAATTACTCCACCATCTCACTCACACACATACACACACATATTGCCTGAGACAGTACTTCAGCATACTGTCTATGCACACACACACACACACACACACACACACACACACACACACACACACACACACACACACACACACACACACACTCTCAAACATCTCTGAGAGATAACCCTGTGGGGGAAAAGGTCAGCAATCAGTACACACACACACACACACACACACACACACACACACACACACACACACACACACACACACACACACACACACACACACCAATAATGCAATAGGACAATATGTCTGGGTCATTTTTAACCAAATCTGTCTGCTATCACTTTCACACATCTCCGGTGTGTGTCTGTGTGTGTGTGTGTGTGTGTGTGTGTGTGTGTGTGTGTGTGTGTGTGTGTGTGTGTGTGTGTGTGTGTGTGTGTGTGTGTGTTTGTGTCACCATAGTGACAGGAAAATGTGACATGTTTGAACTTTTCAAGATGTTTGGTTGCTTTCCCTTAATGAGTCGAAATCAGAACACCTTTTCTCCTAACACTTTTCCCTTATTTCTTTTATATCTAAACAGTCTGGAGTGTCTGAAAAAAGCTGTTAATATCATATCATATCATATCATATCATATCATATCATATCATATCATATCATATCATATCATATCATATCATAAAGCAGTACATGTTAAGCATTAAGCATTGTTAATAAATAATTATTAAGACAAGAAGAAGAATGATAATTTTTTGGTAAATGGCAGGAATAAAACACTTCAGGACTTCAGTGGGGTGGTCTGATCTTATCTAATATCTAACCTAACTTAATATAATCTGTTCTAATCTAATCTTATTTTATCTAATCTAATCTAACCTATGTAATTTTTAGTAAGATGTATATCTGAGTTAGCGTAAGAAGATTCATAGCTAGACAATTTCTAAACTCTAAACTTCTTAAAACTTCATTAAATTAACCTGTTAGTAAGCTCACATCAGGTTAGGGTTGTTACACTTCCCATCTTTTCCCAATAAATCCTGCCTCCTACGTTATGATTGTTTCCTAGTATTTACTCTCCCCTGTGATTGGTCAGATCATAACCGAGAGTGAAATCAAGCCAATCCTAGAGCACGAAGGTGGGACTTATTCACTGAAGTGTTCGTTTAGTGCAGTTTCATGTGTTCGTAATAAACATCTCATTGTGAATCTAACGTGTGTCATATCAAGTCATTTTAAATTAATAAATAAAGTTGTTGTCTGATGATGAGGATTAGTCTGCTGGTAATATCCTGGTACATTCTGTTACACAACACTTTTCCATCACTTTTCACAGCTATCGGGGGCAACGTTTTGAACATTTTCTAACAGAGATGACAAACCATGATTATAAGCATTTGATCTGGTTTTGTCCTGAACATAAAATAAATTAAAAGTTAGTTAAATAAAATAAAATGAAATTGAATTAAATTGTGTAAAACCATTGGGAAATGCATTTTTTTTTAGAAATTAATTAATTAATTTATATTAGTAATTAATCATATGTATAATTTATTGCCTTTTTTATTTCTATTTTTATTTTATAATTTATTTGGCAGTTACCAAACTAAAACTATGCAATACACATCATGTAAAAAAATAATAATATTAAATCTGATTGTTAACAGTTGTTTACGAATGCAAGTAAGGTAAACAAAATACTAGAATTAAGATTTAATTAATGTATAATAATAACAAAAATGACAATAATAATAATAATAATAATAATAATAATAATAATAATAATGTGGTATGTTTTAATAGTTTTTAAACTGAAACTTAATAGAAATAATTTTATTCAAATTTGCTACACTTAGAGAAAACTTTTTAGTTTCTTGACATGTCTCTGTCTCTAATCATAAGCGGTCTGTTAAACATCCGTACAAAGAACCGTACTGGATTTTTTCTGTATTTCTATTTGCACAAATCAAATGTTATGCATTCGTGGGTGGAGTCTGTGGAAAGGGAGGAGTCAGTATGATTGACACACATCTGAGACGTCTCCTGGGTTAGGAGAGGGAGGAGGCGGGGCTTACCGTGTTGCTGGGTAGTGTGGGCGGGCTGTCCGGGGCTCGCGGCGAGCTGCAGTACGAGCTCAGGGGCAGGTGAATGACAGCATGTCCGTCAACCTCGTCATCATCCAATCGCTGTCTGCTCGTCGCCATGACTACCTCTCCATCTGTTCCCCCATATGGAGAGGCTGGTCGCTTGGAAGACATCCTGGAAAAAAAAAGAGATGGACAGGAAGAGAGAGAGAGAGAGAGAGAGAGAGAGAGAGAGAGAGAGAGAGAGAGAACATTAGAAGTTGCGGACATGGATGTGTTTTAGTGACTAAATCATTGTCGTCGCCGTCGTCGTCATGGATACGTAAGCAGTTTGTTTGTTGTCTGATGAGTCTAATCTAAAGGTCAAAGCACTTGACAACAGTTTTCAATTCATTCATAAAAAAGACAAGATTTTTTCCCCCAATAATTGTACCTAAAACATAATTTCATTCTTTCCTTTAAAAAAAAAAAAAAAAAACATTTCTTTGTAGTTTTTATCATTGTTGTGTATTATTTTTCATCACACTCATTCAGTTACATTGTTATTTCGCTATTAATACACACGTTTTCTTCTAAATTTAATAAAATGTATAATAATAATAGTAAGAATAATAATAAGTAATAATAAATAATAATCAGCGTTTTTATAATAACAGCACTCGAAATTTATTTCCATTCTAAAAAGACAAAAATGATATATATTATTATAATATATATATATAATTTATTTATTATTATTACTTTTTTTTCTCCATATAGTAAAAAAAAAAAGTTCTGTGACGGCTCAACAGGTCATTAACAGTGACGTCTGAGTAAACTCAGAGCCGTTTACTCCGTTTACTCTAACCAACGATTACTTGTACGAGACGCTGATCACACACACACCTGATTGTGTTTTTGTTTAAGCCTTGTGTTAATTTAACGAGAAGCTTAATTATCTTTTTTTCTTTCTTTCTTTGCTCAAGCTGTGTTTGTAAATGCCAAGTTGTGTTAGTAAAGGTTTTGTTTTCAGGTTGCTGTTTTACCTTCACACTCACACACACACACACACACACACACACACACACATTGACCTTGTAGGAACATTTACAGACAGCGGTGCTGCTTCTGAGAAAAGTGTGTGAGTGTGTGTGAGCTGATAGGACACATCTGCTGATATTACGAGAGAAAAGTGTGAGACGAGCCACTTTTGTGATACCTTGAGAGGAAAAAAAGACATTTATTGACTGAACATTTTCTCTCTCTCTCTCTCTCTTGCAGTGAGAAAATGAATATGCTGCAGTAATGGGATTTCATCTGGTTGACAGCATCTCCTAAGTGCTTTCAGAGACACACTTCAGCCTTGGAGGCTAGTGCTACCATGATCTCGAGAATAAAAAA